>JAPSGF010000027.1:7955443-7993985 GCA_035772895.1 Perdix hodgsoniae | reverse complement strand
TTTCTTTTCTTTTCTTTTCTTTTCTTTTCTTTTCTTTTCTTTTCTTTCTTTTCTTTTCTTTATTTATTGTGACTAATAGGGACCTTTTCTGAAGTACTTAGGGATCCCATGTTAGCTGCAGCTAATATAGCTATGCTACAGTCATTAACTCAGAAATATAAAGCCCAGCTAGCTACAGCAACCACAGCTATCTGGGGCTTTATATTTCTGAGTTAATGGCTGTAGCATAGCTATATAAGCTGCAGCTAGCAGCTAGCAGCTACAGTATCCACAGCTAAAGATCTTCAATAAGGATACAGGCATCAATCAGCACATTAGAGTTTGCAAGAGTTTACCATCTGCACAGATAAACTACAGATTAGAAATAAGGGAAGAAAAGATGTGTAAATGGGAAGTGATCATGTTGAGATTTGCTATGCATCCTTCTAGTTTCACATCTTTGTTTCCTTAAGAAAGGAAGCCTACGCTGTCATTGTGTCTCTGTTACTATGCTAAATCTGGCTGTCCTTTAGTTCGAGTATCTTCTCTATAAATTCGACTGTGCTTTTGAAACTGACAAGGTGGACAGAGGTCTTTGACACTAAGTTATATATCTCACTAGAGAATAAGGATCCTTATTAATGTGCTCGTCAAGAGGAAAAATGTAATGTGAAATGAACTCAGATACCAAAGAATCCACTCTAATTTGGGTTTTATTTTGTTTTTTATTTGTATTTTTTCCTCTCATCTTCCTGTTCTGATAATTAAAAAGGAGAAAACTGATCACAGCTGTTCCTGAAACAAGGCATACATATGTCCTCGGTATCTATTAAAGATGACCTTCTGCTGCAGTTTTCTATAATTGAGTTTAAACTCTCATTTGTCAAGAGATAAATCTATTGGAAAGCCAATTTTGTTAGCAAAAGCAACTTTTGTCCAAAAAGTCTTTCACATCCATTTTAAACCAGTGTATCAAATCATGATTGTTATGTATACTTCTTACTATAATTCTATAACATGATTTACTTGTAGTCCAAACCCTGGGAATGAGCGAGTTTCATCTCCAGGTTTTTCTGAGAGTATGATTATTTTCAAAAGTGCATTTCCATTCTCACTGTTGCAGAGAAGAGATTAAAAGCATGGAACTGCAGGAAGAAAGACAAGCAATGGATCAGCAGTAATGATCAGAATGTATTCTCTTCCTTAGTGGCTCTAGATCCCAGATGACCAGGCTGTCTCAGCTTTCCAGGGGGGACAAGTACGGTAAGTTTGCAGCCCTTGTGGAGAACCAAAAAATGTACTTGATGCTTCACTCAATTTTTATTTGATGCTCCAAACTTCTATAGCTGTTAACTTCATTTTATGCTTCATTCACCTACTTCCTCAGTGTCAGTAATATTATTTTTTCATGATGTATTGGCCAACAGACTCAACTTAGTTTTATTCCATATTGCCTTGGCTTCGTGTTTATGCCTGAGACTCAAAATTCAGCGCTCTGTATTTGGTACTAAAGCAGGTGGCCATTGTTCAGTTCAAAGATAGAGCAGACCATTGATTTCTCCCTCCTCAGTACTAGCTTGGGAAAGGAGCCTAGTGGGATGGTGGTTCACCAAGCACAACACTTTAATTAACAGAGTAGGCAGAAGCAGAGGGATTCATTATAAAATAAATAGTGTGGGGCAGCATTAGAGCCCTCAAGAAGCTGCAGACAGCTGTGAGAGCAATAAGAGCACTGCAACTGGAGTGATGGAGAAGGATCCAACAGCAAGGTCAGATTTGGATCTGAAAGCTGAGATACCACAGCTGGCCATAAAATGGCAGTTGCTCTCTTAGCTATGGGGGAATGAGTAGCATAAATGTTACTGTTTTCATACAAGATACGCCAAGATGGAGAAGGCATGCTCAAGGTCTGTTTAGCTTGACGCGTAGGACATGTGAGTGCTGCAGTTGTGCCTGCAAAACTGGATTGAAGAGGTGGGAGAAGAGTCACATTGCTCAGTGCCTCCAAGCATGCTGCTGGACTGTCGCGTGACCACCCTTCCCCTGGCCTTATGCTGCATGTTGGGAAACAGAGTTGAGTGTGTGATATTGTTTCCTATCTTGTTATGGCCTGACCGCAGCCCCCTTTCCCCTGCACTGTTCAGGGGAAGAAAGTAGAAGAACCAGGAGTGAAGCTGACCTTGGAAAGCAGGACGGAATTTTGCTTTTAATTACCACTAACCTACTCTGTTATTAATTGGCAATATATTAACTTCTTCTCTAAGTCAAATCTCTTTTGCCTGTAATGGTAATTGGTGAGTGATCTCCCTGTCATTGACACAAGAGTTTGCTTTGTCTTATTCTCTACCCCTGTCCTGCTGAGGAGGGACAGTGAGTGGCTGGGCGAGCACCTGGTGACCAGCCAAGGTCAACCCACCACACTGTGGAATCACCCTGCTGCATTCTGAGATATGTTAACAATGCAAGAGAAGCTGTGGGATTTCAAGAAGTTTTAGATTACTCCGTAGAAGCGCCCCCAGAGTTTTGCTTTTCAAAGTATGTACTATATTTATCCACACAGTTATGATTTCATTGTCTTTGCAGCTTTGCAGCCTACCTTTAGAAGGTGTTATCTTTAAAAGCTCTCTGCTTAAAGGTGCTGGAATGCCCCGAGCAAAGTACATCTACAGAAAAATTACATTTTCGTAGATGAAAAAGCAGTAGGTAATTTAGCATCAAAACGATTTCATTTCTTATCTTGAAAGTATTGCACAATTTAACACAATTGCTACATTGTATTTTCAATAGTTGAACGGAAGTGCCTCCCAGAAATGCTTGGTGTCTGCACAGCCAGATGATAGGAGACCATTAAACTGTGATAATAAAAAATATTCAAATAATGGACTAGATAGAAGAATTTGTAAAGTCTGATTTTAATGTGGTGATAGTGTACATAATATATTTTTAAAATACACAAAGTATCTAAACTATATTTTGAAATGATGCGAAAAATATTAGGCCATTGTGTTCAGAAGGTATTTACTGAGGCTGGCTGTAAACCACATGCCTTTGCTGTAAATTCAGGCCTTTTTCCTGGGACAAAGGCTATCTCCTGCAAATCTGAGAGACCTGCTCTTTTGTAGGGAAGGCATCACATTTAAGAAAAAGAAGATTTGGGGGAAGGTGGGAGGTTATTTTTTAATTAATGTATATATATATATATATACATATATATATATATACATAATGGAGTGTCTTCTCTAATTTCACCCTGGAAAGTAGCAGAATTGGGGGTTGATTTTTTTTTTCAGAAATTAGCCTGAGGTAGTGACAGGTAAGCTTGTCTAATCTTAAGCACTGAGCACAAGACTGGAACAATTAGCTCTCGTTTTGCCCTGTAGCCAATTTGTAGCTTGCATATATACCCGGTGCATCCTTCCACCCTCCTTTTCCACTCAATCTGTCATGCAAGACACCACAGTTATGACTAGAGGAGTTTTCTGAGCAGACACACTAGATGTGATATGCCACAGAGCATGGGGGGAAGCCACAGGGGTATGTAGTGAGGAGGAAGGTAACGGCAGAAAAGTGCTCAAAGGGGGCCTGAGTGATACATTACTTGATTGACCTCAAAAGCTGAATGCTCTCCTCTCCCATCTGATGAGATGTAGCAGATGTATTGCTCAGCAAGTGATGGGCTGCAGTGCTAGTTCATGTACTGGAAAAGAAGGAACTGGCAGCTTTGTGCAGAGTATGGAAAATTTCAGTGGCACTTGTCCAAAACTGGAGGGATTTTCAGCCACTAAAAAAGGGATCTTACAGTAGAAAATGGAAGGGGTTAATAACAAGGGATGCTAGCAACTTTTGCTGCAACTGGAATGTTTGTTAGGATGGTTGTTTAAGAAAGGAACCCCAAATATCTGTGGTGTACACTCTGCCAAGAACATCAGGGAATTATGTGTGATTCAGATACGTTGTAGGCGAATGTATAGGTATAGAGAAGATTGGCTGACCTTACAGGAAAAAAGAAAAAAAAAAGAGAGAGAGAGAGAATAGGCCTGACCTTTTCCTTGTGGAAGACTATTCAGGACCTTCCCTGTGCATTAATGCTATTAATGTTACAGTACAATAGCAAGGGAAGGAATAGTATGGCTATTGGTAAACCCCTCTCAACTCCATGTGGATTTAGCTGGCCATGAATGGTGGGACCAAAGGAGTGCTGGTAGAACTTCACCTGCTCAGAAGAGGCCAAGAAAGACCTGAGTGACGGGAGTACATAGAGGCTGTGTTGCTGCATCCTAAAGACAACTGCAAAGTCCAAAATGCCAGAGGTACATACCCATGTCATCCCTGAAAGGCACTAACATGTACAACTCTCATCATCCATGGGCAAGCTGAGTTTAGTTTTATTTTATACATAAAATAAAGAAACTGGGCTAATATTAGCAATTATGAAGGGGAAGCATCATGATTGCTGTCATGATTTCACCTGTGCTTTTTAATTTTATTAATTTATTTGTTTGTTTATTTATTTATTTATTGCATTTACCCTAGTCTCTATCTCAATTAATGTAGTTATGTTTTTTTCTCTAATAAAGCTGTTATTTTACACTTTAACAGTTCAAAGTTAATTTTTTAGCATCTTGAAAGGTGAGGAATATACGGCACTTCATTCACCTGACTACAGGATGGAGAGACTGTACAAGAAACATCTAACTTCCAGATCCACTTCAAGGGAGGAAATTCCATATCACTGCATCTTGTGTTGTGCAGTCATTTTGTCCTCCAAGAACTGTTTATTAAGGTAGAATATAATAAAAATCACATACTCCTTGAACCTCAGTAGTCGATTTTGTGATCATCCTTTACCTAGCCCACTCTAAAGAAGCAATATGGAAACGTGTGTAGAGTGCTTGGTTTAGTTATCATGGCTGATGTATTTCTCCTGGAGTTGCCTTTGTACATTTTACATTGAAAAAATTGTGTTTTCTTCTTTCTTCCAAAGCTGCACAGTAAAGAGAAGGCCATTTATGAGCAGCAGTGTTTGCTGCCAACCTTCTTAAGTGTCAGTTATGCATGCCTGTTTTGACATGATCAAATATTCAACAGCACTACCAAAACCAGAGATAAATGAAATATTCATAATCATCTGAGGGAAATCTGCCAATCTTTGAGCATTTAGTTTGCTACAGTTTCTTAAAATGAATAGAAGGGAACTAGACTTTTTAATGCAAAAGACACAGTAGATGAAAAAGCTGGAAAATGATCATTCTCCTTCCTTCACAAACCAGGCAAGTAAGGCAGTCTTCT
This sequence comes from Perdix hodgsoniae, assembly GCA_035772895.1. Classification (NCBI taxonomy): domain Eukaryota; kingdom Metazoa; phylum Chordata; class Aves; order Galliformes; family Phasianidae; genus Perdix; species Perdix hodgsoniae. The sequence continues at coordinate 7,988,717 of JAPSGF010000027.1, read as the reverse complement.
CTGTTTTTAACATAAGGAAATAAAAAATGCTCTCAATTTATTGGTATGAGTAACCCTTCACGAACCCCAGGAGTGTCTCATACTAAGCAGCAACTCAAATGTCAGCAGTGATGAGCTCTTTCTCCTGTCACCCTTATGGATTCTATCCTGAAGGAAAAACAAGGGGAAAAAAAAATCTAAATCTGCAGAAAATAGAAGTTTCAAGTAATCTGCTTCTCAGTGTGGGCTACTCCAGAACTGATGCTTCATGGATTGATACTAAGATGAAGTGCTTTGATTGCTATTTAAGGGACACAGCCACAGGCAAGGGGGGCTTATGACCTTAAAATCGAATGCCTTGTTTATTAACATCTAGGTGCTAAAAGATTTAGTACAAAATAGGAGTGAACACTGAATATATGTACAGACCCTGTGGAAACACGGACTAAACAGAAACATCTGCTTCAAGTCATCTTACTGTCCATTGAGCCTTGATTCTGTAACGCATTTACACTTGCATGGGGCTAACGTGGCTAAAGTGAGGCTTAAGCAAGCATCTGAGCATTCACTCAGCTGGGGCCACATAATGAGTTAATAAAAACAAACACAGAAGGAGGAAGCCATAAGAACACACAAGGGGCTTTATAGTTAATTATTTGAATGTCACTGTCAAGTTTAGTAACTGAAGTTCCACAAGAAGGACATTTTATCAGCTGAAGTCTGGCTTCATTGGGAATTACTGTTATTTAAATGAGAGTTGTCTTCTTAATTCCTCAAGGTGAAGTGAAGATATGTTTTAAATACAAAACTTAGGTCTTCATACACTGCCCTTGAAGCATAAAAGCTACTGCTGCTAATATCAGTTCTGTCATGGACGTAAGAAACATTACAATCCTCTTCATTTCAAGAATTCTTTCCCTGTGCTAGCTGAAGGGCTTTTAGCAACCATTTGACTAACAAAGTGTGTGCATTCACATGCACACAAATAAGCAGCTCACGGTTTCACTTCCATCATAGATGGCTCATATTTTCTACTGATCTTTTCACTATGAATTTTCTAGCAACTGTATGCATGAGAAAATTAAAAGTGTATCATGCATGGCTATCATCTGCTTGTGTAGCAGTTTCATTTTAGACAGAGGGATACATTAGATATTCAAATCCTCAGGACAGATCTGAGCAACTACCCATGGCAACTGGGGCAGCTGTTCCTTGTGAGGACAGTATAAGGCTGGAAGAAGTTGTGTGCCAGTGATGTGGTGTGAGAGTCCACACCAAACAACCCAGCCCTCAGAAGGTGCTGGCTCTTGCATAGTAACTAATTCATTGAATGGTCCAAAGGCATCATGACAACAAGTATTTTGGAACATCACTATTAGCACTATCCTTACACTCAATAAAGAAAAAAAATAATTCTTCTGAGGTGAATTAAAGATGAAGAACCAATAGCCCTGGCTGCTCATTTAAGCAAGTATATTCTTTATGGTGATAATTCACTTCTAAAAGCTGTTGTTTGTACCTATATCCTTAAGTAGTCTGCAGAGCTGCTATTTCTGATATCTGACATTCTACAGCACTTATCTGCCTGAAACAAATTGAAGATGTGTGGAAAACAAGATATGTGAAAAATGAAAATGGAATGGGTAGAGAGGTGTGTTTTCTACCTGGAAGATATATTTATTTGATGCAAGAAATACTGGAGTTTATGTCCAAAGTTATTTAAAATATAATTAACATTACATCAAAAAGATTATCAAAAGAAACTGTTCACCATAAAATGTTGAGGTCGTTTGGGGCTTTATGTGTCTAATATACCTTACCCTATTTATACAAAGTCTCTTGACAGTTTGGGACACTGTAATAGATACCAAGACATCCCCTCAGAGCCATCAATTTTAATTTGTCCAAACCATCAGCAGTCACAAAGAGTATTATTTTCTTGTATTTGAATTCTTGTCAAAGTCCAGTTCTAGTGAGCATGTTTTAACTGGCCTTGGCTCACAGTAACTGACATCTCTATCACTGGGCTCAACACAAACATGTTGGCCTGAATTAGCTCAAAATCTCATTGTAACCGACAGATGATAAAGGCTTAAAGGAACCTCAAAGCTTTAAAGGCAAGATATACTACTCAGCTTCCAGCATGCCCTGCAAAGTGGATAAATCCCCCTTGCTCAAGGAAAACACCTACTTTGACCTGGCAAACTATTGAGTCAAAGGTGACTTTGCTGAGGAGCTCGTGAAAGGTACAATGGCCCCACCATAGGAATTAACATTACAGGTTTAGAGCCATGAAGGATTCCAGGTTACCACATGATAATAAGCAATGAATTGTTATTGTCTATATAGGAAATGGCCTGCATCTAGAGGAGAATTAGTTTTGGTCACAGGTCAACAAAAATACTGTTTTGAAAGACTAGAACACTGATATAGCTAAAGCTTTAGCTACAGCTACAGATAAATCTAAAAAAAATAACAGACATAATTGACAAGGATAACAAATGCAAGACCCAGAGCAAATGTCAGCTGAGATTGGAAATCCTATTTATCCGGAAACAGAATGCATTGAAACCTTTTCCTCACCCTTCAGGTACGCTTGCAGTTTGGTTTATGAGCTGTCCCTTTTCGCTTTTCGCTGAAATCACTAGTGATTGTTTGAGTATATATAAGTATATACATTTGTATATGTATATAAAGTTTACAAACTATAAGGTACTCATGATATATATTTATATACATATATACTTATACACTGTGTGTTATAAGGTTGGAAAACCTATACCTATACCATAAGTGTGACTCGCTGTACCATCCACCTTTTGAATAAAATTAACAACGTTTTCTACCCTAAATGTCAACACTTCCTCTCAATCTGGAGTGTGAATTAGAAAAAAAAGAAGTGTCAAGATAATGTTTTCCCACAAAAATGGAGCACGGATATTCCCCTCAATCCATTTTTGCTCATATATGTAAAACTCTTAGTTGCATTTATTATTATTTTTCTTGGAGACCAACACATGTAGGTGAGAACTTGTGCTTTCCTTTCCTTGGGTTGAGAGCTGCTGCCCTTGCAGTGGAATTAGAGACTGAAATCACTTATGTATCAGCATTCCTTTGGTACATAACCAAAATCACCCCTGTGGAGAAGTCAAATTTTCCAATATTTTACTGAGGAATCCCCTCCTTGTTCCCTGAAAATTTCTACTGACATATAAGATAAAGCAAGGCATCATTAAAGACATCTAGTTATGCCTTTGACACAGAGCTATTTATATTTAAATAAGCCTAATATGTGTACTTGTACCTGGCTGTCAAATTCTGTGGGTTCTGCACAGTATATAAATTCAAAGTTGTGAGCCTCTCTCCTCAATGGCATCTTTAAAAATACAGCATTTATTGTGGAAGTGGTATGAAAGCATTCTCCTCCATACTTACGACAGACCTTTTTTTTTTGGTCTTGCCCCTCTACTCTGCAGAGGCAAGACTTCACTTGAAGTACTGAATCCAAATGTGGAGTCCTCAATAGAGGAGAGACATGGACAAGCTGGAGTGCATCCAGAGGAGGGACACAGAAATGATCCAAGGGATGGATCATTCTCTCAGCTGAGAGAGTTGGGGCTGTTCAGTTTGGAGAAGAGAAGGCTCTGGGGAGACCTGATAGTGGTATTTCAGTATCTAAAGTGGAGGATATAGGAAAGAACAGGACAGGCTCTTTAGCAGAGTCTGTTGTGATAGGAGAAAGGGAAATGGTGTCAAACTTAAAAGAGTTTAGAAAAATTAAAAGATTTAGACTAAGGGTGATGAGGCATTGGAACAGGTTGCCCATAGAAGTGGTGGTGGATGCCCAGTCCATGGAGACACTCAAAGTCAGGCTGGACAGGGCTTTGAACAACCTGATCTAGCTGCAGGTGTCTCTGTTCATTGCAGAGGAGTTGGACTAAATGGTCTGTAAGTGTCCCTTATGAACACAGATGATTATGTACCCAGAATCACGTACCTGGTGTTACATCTGTCTTGCACTCCCCTTGATATGCCAGCAAGGAGAAATAGGCTTATGAGTTATACCCAGTCTGGGTGCTTACAAGCATTTACCTCTGTTCATAGAAAATGAAGATAAGCTCCTTTTCTATAGCTTGTATGTCACAGGCAATTCTTTATAAATTGTGTATCACTGTAAAACTTCCCATTAAGAAACCTATACTTAAGCTGTTGTGAAGTTTCCAATTTGTTTTAGATTACCAAAAAGGCAAGATGAGCAGAAACAAACTATTACAAACTGAAGCAAATTATTACAAATTTATGAATTCATGCCTGTAAGGCAGTCTTTGACAGTGCAGAAATCTGTGCTTGTTGAAAACTATGATTAAACACAAAATAATCCAGGGTTAAACAAGACTAAATTTCTTGCTAAATATTCTCTAATCCTCTCCCCAAGTCCTCTATCATTAGATGGGTGAGGAGGGCAGAATGTCTCCAGAACATGGTGTGCATGCAGATATGTAATGGTCGTTGCAGCCTGTCAGGCAAGAACATGAACATCAGGATAAGGAGGCATTTGCTTTTTAAAAAAGTGAGGGTCATTGGTACATTGTAAATACTTCACTGTACTTGGGCAGCATATATGAGCTGATGATATAGCCAGATATGATAGAATCATATGCAGAGAGGTGAAACAAAACACACAATGCAGTGAGGATGGCAGCAATATTTGAAGGCTGACATATACCTAAAATACTCTAATATCTAAAAGGAGATGGGAGGCTAATAGATGAGGCCAGGCTCTTCTCAGTGGTGTGTAGCGATAGGACAAGGAGCAATGGCCTAAAACTTGAACATGGGAAGTCCCATACAAACATGCAGAGAACTTCTTTGTGCTAAGAGTTACATAATACTGCAACTGGTTGCTCAGACAAGTTGCGGAGTCTCCTTCTATGGAGATATTAAAGACTTTCCTGGATGACTACTTGTGCAAACTCCAAGCCCTGCATGAAGAAATTCCCACAAATAAACTAGTTATTTGTACCTGCCATGTTCAGAAACCACATCTCCAATGGCTACTCCAAATACCCAAAGTATATGAGGCACAAAGTGTTTTTTTTGCAGCTACCTAAAATAAATATATTTATTAATTAAATTAAAAGATTATTTTATATCCAGACAAAATAATAAGTTCTACTGCAGTGAGATATTTATAAGATTGGTACAAAAATCTAACACTTTTTCAGTAGTAGAGTTTGTACACAGGAAAAATATTCATGCCCATTCTTAATAAATTCTCCATGAAATGGGCACCTCACAGGGACTCAAGAACTTGTTTTACATCACAACTAAAGTCAATTAAACAAGGCTACCCATCAAAATGTAAATGAATACAGTTCAATTTGCCCAACTTTTTGCCAACCCATGCTGTCAGTTCTGACCTGAAACACTGATCTGCGAGGAGACTGAAGTCCTAGTGTAGTGAGAGCAAGAATAAAAATGATAAGGAAAATAAATTCTGTCTCCTGTTTCTATGCCAAAGATGCTGGGAAAATCCCATGAATTGTTTGTGACATATATCACTTTATACTGAAGAGGCACTCCTGACTTAATATTTAGCTTCTTAGTCTATATATACTTATTTGTGCCTAGAATGACTTTTTTTTCCACATGTATGTTGTTGATAACATGGAAATTAATTAACTCTCCTCTAAAGGCAAGAACCAGAGTTATTTCATCTTGTGAGCACATAATGAAGTGGGAAAAAAAAACATCCTCTGAAATACCTTTCTTTCCTCTCACGATATTTTTGTGTAACTACGTTGAACATGAGGTTATGCAGATATTAACCTACGAAAACCAGACAATTTTCTAAAATTCCCATTGCACGGAGCATTCATCTGAGAAGAGCATGTCTCCAGAATATTTACAACTGACTTTGCAACAGAACCCCACTGTTCTTCACTGAAACAGAATTCACCAAACTTGCTTTAAGGCAGGTCAGTGATTTTTATTGAGACACCAGCATCACTCAGGGAAAAAGTAGCAGTTTTAATAGCAGCAATAGCACTGCTAGAGATCTGCTGGCATTTCCGTGGGAGAGTCAAGCATTAGAAAAAAGCTATGAGCTGTATTAAGTTCACCACTCTTAAATAAATTCTTGTCATCTCTCTGCAGAAAGAGCACAGTACAGATAGTGCTGAAGCACAGTTGTAAAGTACACTGGCCAAGAGCTATGGTGCTGATAGGCAAAATTGCTATATGACATGTTAAAGCTGGAATTTGCAACTTTGTAAAAATTGATTAGTTGGCAAACTCTGTTTCAATTTTATCTTTGGCCTATAATTACATGGAAAGTAAAAAGCAGGAAACACGGCAATAGCCACTTACATACTGGCTTTGATACTGCTCGTGCTTTTGAATCTTGACAGTTCCAAGTTCTCTGAGCTTGTAAATTAGCATTATTATGACATAGAATCTCAATAAGAAACGAATAAAGTAACCACTTATAAATTAGCTGGACTAACTGTCTGGGGAAATTTAGTTCTAAGTGGTTTTTCTTCATCTCAAATTTGTTTCCAGTTTGTAGAAAGGGATGAAAGCAGCAGACATACTTCTATGTTGCTATCAGTCCTCTGCAGGTAGCACTTTGATAAGTGATTTCTGGAAGTAGCACAGATCTGTGGGTTATATGGTTACAAGAAGAACAGCACAGCATCGGCAGCAACTAAAACCAGCTAACACAAATTCCAGATCTTGTATCCAAATAAAAAAAAATTTACCACATTGTAATGGTTCATTTGAGCTATTTGCCATGCACTCTCACCTAGCCTGAGGGAACTGACATAAAGGCACAGTAGTAGACTTCTATGAATTAAAATCAGATGATGGCTTTTCTTTGGCATATTTGGGTATTTCTATGCAGTGGTTAAAGCCCTGTAGGAGTGCAGTGGTGCTTCAGCAGACAGCAAACTGATCTTTTGTCAGTGCGACTACTGACTTTGAAACAAAGAATGTATCAGTTCAGAAGCAAAAATCCACCTAATTTAGGGGTTAAAAATACAGTTCTGCTAGAGTTCGTTAGTTGGCAAACCTGAACCAAAAGCTGTACCAAAATGTAGGCATGAATTTGGATGGATTGTTATCAGCAAAGGTGACTGACCATGAAGAGGAAGGACAGAAAAGGAGACAAGAGGAGAATATGGGAAAGGATAGGAAAAGGAAGGGTAGGGAAAGAAGGAAAGAAGGGAAAAAGGAGGGGAAAAAACTGGTGAATCATCAAAGTCTGTGTTCATGGTAATGCCTTAATTTCTTTACACAGCAGAGCTTAATGAATAGCCTGGACAGGAGGATTGTCAGCATTCCACAGTTCTTAAGAACGTCAACTTTTTCATAGCAGCTGTTTTAGCTTAATGAACTAGTTTTTCCTCTTCTATTTCATAGCAGTATTTCTTTACATGTGCAACTATGATACAAGCATCAGAATAAAGGACAAAGAATTAAAATGCAGATGTAGCACTACAACTGAAAAATTACGATATTTGAGCAAAAATATATATAGATATTTTTATTATTATTTCATCTCTCCTTGAAAAGTTCTGTAGCTCTAACCAAATTTATTATCCTTTTTTTTTTTTTTTTTTGCCTTTTCTTCTTCTCTCCCCCTAATCCCCCTGCAATTTTTAAATTCATACAATGATACAATAAAAATGGGAATTCTTCTCTGAATCCCTTTCCTATTATTTCCCAGAATTCTATTTACCCATTTGATTTACCTGAGCACAGAAATGATCTTTTCATAAAATTACTCAAACTGATTCCTTCGAAGTGATAACTGAGATCACTTCATTATTTGCATATGTATGTGTATGTGCATACATTATAAATGTTACACTGCAGGTGCTGCTGACCACTTGCTGCACTTGTAGGCCTTACAAGCTCTGTTCTCCCCCTCTAGCAGCACACTGGGTGTAGTTGTTCACTCCACTGTTGATCTATGACACTATTTCCCATTCTTCTTGCTCTCCTTGTTCCTAGATTTCCTGCTTCAGACAGTCATTGCCACTGCCCAGCCAACCCAAGCGGGCCCTGCTTACTTTCCTAATCAATTGCACTCACTTTCCAGCTGATAATCTCCATGGATATTTACTGCAACGTTTGGTTTAATCCATTCTGATGAGTACTGTAACAGAACTACAAGGAATGCCAAGTTCTGGGGCTGGAGATTCTGCACAGAGTAAATGATTAGATCTTTGTTTCATTCTCTCGTTCTGTAAATTAGCACTATTTCCAATAGCAAAATGTGTCCTTTATCTTGTAAGGATGAGGTTGGCACTAGGACAATATTCTTTTACATTTTGCTTAAGGTATATTATTCTTGCCTTCGTTTTGTACCCACAACATTCAGGAAAGGCAACACATCTGTATTTGCACCGAGATACAAGTTAGTCCAGTAATGATTCACTACCAACCCAATGCCTCTTCAAATCAATATTTGTTAAATATTGGATCTTATGAATTCAGCTCGCTTGTGAGCAACACTTGCATTTCTCAGTTTTATGCCAGAAGAATCCTTCAGAGTGCAGTGAGTGAGTAGGGATGGATAAAATCAGAGCCAGTATGAAGCTTGTTCAGTGTGACTTTTATCACCTCAGTGAGAAAAAGATGATTTAGCCTTATAAAACTCCACAACTCTTCTGTAAAGACAGAAAGTAATTGAGCAATACCTGAACCTCCCCAAGGAAAGGTCAAAGTGAAAAAGAGTGCTGAGTTAACAAGATGATTCAGCAGAGCTGGAATCGTATTTCTTTTAACTTGACATTTAGATTGAATTACAATCTTGAACTTCCTCAGTAAGCAATGGAGCTCAAAGCAAATCCATTTAGTTTTACAGTGAGAAAATCCAAAATGCGCCAGGTTGATATGACTAAGCACCTACTGAGCCTTGACCGTGTTGGAGAACGGAAGCATGAGCAGGGCAGAAAAGGTTTTTCAGTATTGGAAAGAGAAACAAAAACATGCAAAAAGAAAAGGCTCCCAGGAGTCCCATGTAATTAATAAAAGGCCAAGGTGAGACTGCCAACCACAGTTACAGATTGCCTTCATAAAAGGTTTAAAGATTGATGCAGAAAGACCATGTTGAAAAGATGTGAAAGTCAATTCTTTTAACTTGACATTTAGACTGAGCTACTATCTTGAACTTGCTCAGCAACTGAAAGAAAAGTACCAGATAAGGCCTTTAAAGGCTTTCAGTAAGGGCCTGCAAGCCAGACAAATGGAGTGCAGAGCAGTATTCAGCTGAATTAGTGGGATGAACTTTCCTCAAGATGGGTGTTTTTAAAGGCCCATCTCCTACCTATCCCTACTCCAAGATAGAGCAGAGAGGATTGCTGTTGGTCTTCAATTAGGGATATATATGATCAGAAAATTGTGGCAATGTTCATTCCATGTTCTGTGTGAGGCAGTGGCTTGTGTGTTCTGTTTTACAGGCTTATAACCAAGCTTTAAACATGGGATTGTTAACAGGAATAAAAAATTACCTCAGAATTTGCAGGGGAAGGAAAGCTCCATTCATCATAGAAATATTTGTTTTGTTTTGTTGTTAATTTAGGTGCTGAATATTTATCATTTTCTTCCTTTTCTATTTCTGTGCATGTTGGTTTCTTTCTCATTTTGTATTTCATCTCTACCAGGCCAGAAAGAAGTAGCAAGAGATCACCTTAATAGGAATCTTTCTTTCCATGTGTTGGGGTCAAGTGCAGCAGAGGTATTACATAAAATGGATGTTACAGCCTTCTGAAACACTGCGATATTGCGCCTCTTCTGTCTCTTATGTGATGAGAAACAAAACAGCTCAATATTACTAAGATCTCCTTAGGTGCTTACCCTACATGCCTTTTTATTATCTGAGAAGCAGTTTAGTTGACAGATCTCCCATTTGAATTTAGATTACCACTCTTAAGCACAAAAGAATGTTTGGAATAGACCCTAAAGGCAGTCCTATCACACACACAGCTGTGATTAATCTAACTGCTTAGCAGATGTCAGTTGTGCTATTCAAAGTCAAGCAATTACCATTCATTGTAAAGTAGGAGGACTCTACCTAAATCCAGAGACAGTTGTTCATTGTTTAAGATGCATGCAGTGTGGACTTTTGTAAAGGATAACCATGGAGAAGCCTCAGACTCCTAAATCTTAAAAATTAAACCTAAATATTCTTTTTCACTTTTTAATCATATTAGTATAAGAAATTGGTTAAGTAATAACAGAAAGTGGTCAAGTTATAGTGAAAACTATAAAATAGTAAAGTTGGGGAGCCAACGGATTAAGCATCATCACCTTGAAAATAACTTGAGAAACACAGCAATAAACTTTATGGACATTTCTTTAAAGGCAACATGGGTTACTTATAATCAGACCTTTTTCCTTCTTAGCCTTTACCTGTGCGAAAGGATTTTGATTTACTGCCTAAGGATTCCTGAGATTTTTAATCTGAAGATCTCTGTAATCAAGTAGTTGAAGAGTTCACATTACAACTGCGCTATTAATGAACTGAAATTCGAATGAATCATGTGCCTAGAGCAAAATGATGTAAAACTCTGTGGTGTGATGGATTAGTACCATTTCTCCTGGGAAGGTCTGGACAAGTGCTCCTTCACTGAAGGAGGCTCCCTGTAAAACTGAAGTGTCAGGTGCAAATAGTAAAGTGCCTTAACAAACTCTCTTCTATTCCAAAAGAACCAGATGCTTTGAAGAGCCATATGTTAGTACTTAATAAAATAATAATAATTTTAAAAAACCTCTAAAGCCTCTACTCTAAATATTTCACAGAGACTGCTTTCATTCTGCTGGAAGCTGCTCCCCTGTAGGGGGTGCAGCATGATCTCCCCTAGACCTGCTCAGCCCAGCTGCCCAGCTCAGCCTGCTGCCAAGTCTCACAACTCACTCCCTTCCTCCCATTCCAGACTGGCCTCTATACCTTATCCCTCTGCCATGCATGTATGCAACAAAGGTTAACTTGCAGCTCAAAGATTGTCTTCATTCACTGCCTTGTAAACCCCAGACAATCTCTTCCTCCCTGCCCCACACAGCTCATCTAGTTGGTAAACCAAGAAAAAGTTCTAATTTTGGTGCTTAAGCATCAGTGTCAGGACACACAAAACTATGTGCTTAATCTGACTGAGTGATTCTCTGTTTCGAGACCTATAGAATTCTATCAAGGTTAACAATTAAAGGCTCTTAGACTGTTGCCAACCTATTTTCATTAACACAGGTAAATAAAATGCTGCCTGATATATGTTTTCATGTTTAAATTATTATGGGCTCTATTTTTGCCATCATTTTTCCTTTTGACAGTGGCCTTCACTTAACACATGGCCCACTGAAATGAGTAGGGCCTTTTTCCCCCTTTTTCCCCCTCTTTTAGCTTAGTTGCAAGAAGTCATACCTTTCCAAAATGCTGTCTCAACAAGTAAGTGTTCCAGATAACCCAGCAACAATTTAATAAAGGGGAACAGTTCCATAAAATAGCCTGGCTGTTTATTTTAAAAGCAAAAAAAAAAAAAAGTATCAATATTGATTTTAATTTGCAGTATGAAAATTAAAGAGAGTATAATCAGAACATGTGAAAATTAGCATAACTTTTCAACATTTCTTCACCACACTCACGAGATTCAGTAAACTCAATACTTATCTTCGCACCTTTGTTCCTGCTAAACAAGAGCAATGAGCAACTACATGAGTGTGCTTAGCTGCACATTTATTACCGTACCAAATCATGCATATCAAACAAGGCGGTGAAAGAGGAAAATGTGAAAAAAATGTAGGTAGAACCACAGAAACTCCCTTGGCTGTTCTGTAACAATAGAATTGAGGTGCTTCACTTGCAGAGGTGAAATACAGATCAGCTAAGCTCAGTTATTCTTACTGTGACATTTTTGCACTGGGAAACCAATTCACTATGATGCAAACATTCTATGGGAAAATGCAAATTTGAGATACTTCTTTTGGAACTCTTGTTTTTCTGGACTTCTCTCTTGTTCCTTGACCTTAGCACAGATATCTAAAATGTCTGCTCTTTTAGTGCCTAGTTACTTCATGGAGCAATGTTGTTCAAGACTGAGGATCTCACAAGCACTTTAGCTCCTCAGCTCCAAGTATTATCAGGCTCTTTTTTTTCCACATTGTTTAGGCTAACCAACTTCTGCGCACAGGCACCAGGACTTCGAGTGGTTTCAGGATCAAGAAGACACTATTTTGTATTATAACAGCTAAATCTTCCAGTGGGGGATTTTGTCAAAATAAAATACTACTTGCTTCCTGATCTGTGGGAAATAATGTGGTTTAGATTTTGTTTCAAGACAAGAAATCTCCATCAAAAATCTCAAACTGGGAAAAGACCAGAAAGTCTGTTTCCCAGCCAGCTCTATTTAAAACAGTGTTCACAATTGTCTAAAGTCAGGGAAGAAAGCCAGAAACTTACAGATTCCTGTGCACACATGGAACTCCTTTCATACAAAAAGCTGCTTTTAGAGAAGAAACAAAAACTCAAGTTTTTCCTAACTCACATACTAAAATTCAAATCAAATGTCAGTGGAGAAGGAAGTCGTGGATTGCACACATGATTTTAGCAAGCATGAATAACTATGTCTATATCACTAAATAAATTCACTGCATGAAGTGGATCAAGCTCTAATCATTTATCCTGCCCAAGCGTTAGCATGCCTGGCTCCCTAGCACAGATTTGCCTCAGTAGTCTCTAAGACAGAAAGCATCAGTGACAACACCCAGTAGGTGGTATAGACAAGACTGCACCAAGTCTGGCTCCCTCATTTCTATGTAGCGTTCTGCCTTGTGATGTAGACTTATACTTACCAACACCTCCACTATAAAATGAGAGTACAGCAAGACCCTTAATTCCATGCTATAGGAGCTCTCTACAGTACCATGCTAGAAGGAAGCCCTGGTGATTTTTTTCAGATACTTTTATTTGGGCAAATAAATAAAATATGAAGTACCATGTTTGAGGGCCACTGCATAAAGTCCAGTGGATGGGCTAAGCAAAAACACAGTGTGGTATAGACGTAGGCACCATTTCCTTCAAGACCAAGGAAGGTTCCTGACCTTGTAAAAACATTTCAAAATTGAGTATGCATTGGAGCATGAGTGCTCCTACATGGAGAGTCCACAAAAGCAAAGATGAAATTGTACAGATTCTAGACTATGCATGATTTGAGGGAGTACTTTGCCTACCTTGCATAAATGCAATGTATGAAAAGACATACTGTGAGGTCATCATAACGTCACATGACTTCCAAAGTGTTGTACTTATTCTCATTTAACCTGTTAAATTTATATTATACCAAGGTTTGCCTCAGAAGGTGAAATGCAGGTTTCATGGAGGAAGCATAAACACATCATTTAAAGTCTAAGTCTTTAGCCATGGACAGTATTCACCATAAAGAAACATAGGACACAGCAGATAAAAAAATATTAGAATATGAGTATGATTGATCTCATAACTTTATGCAGTTTAATAAATCTGTACTATTAAGATAATAAAAGTCTGACAGCCCTACTGCATTTCTCAGGCAATAAACGTTGAATCCATTTTATGCAGAAGTTTGCATGTGTGCATGTGCAAACTCTCCAACTGAGCTAACAAAGAAATTCTACTTATCTGGTAAGATTAGAAATTAATGCATCTTTGAAATAACATTGGCTCTTTATCTACCTTGTTTAACTTTTTGTTTTTTACAGGATTTTCTTTCTCTAAGCGCACTGTGATCATTCACATTCATCCACATTTCTGTGATATGGACTTGCCATTTTCTTACTGGCACAGTTCTTTACAACGTGATTAAGTTCTTAGATAAAATTATTTCCATCTACTACTGCCACTGCAAGCTGCCTCAGTGGCTTCACCTTGAGCCTTCAGGATTTTCAGCAGTGAAAGGGGGGCTAAAACAGGGAACCAATAAATGGTGATAGCTATTACGAAAGTCCTCTGCAATTTTCTGGACAAAACAGTCCACAGCATTACATGTAAGATAATCTATTTTGTTCTATGTGTTTTACCAAGGACTCTGCCAAGAGTGAAATTTGGTCCAGTTACGGGAGAGAAGAAAAGGGTGACTCAGTTCTCAGTGCTGAAACATAAATAAACAAAAAATAGTCTTTACTATGGAGTACATCTTTTAAATTACCAATTTTATAAATGATGATCAAACAAAAAAATATTATGCATTTACCTACCATCAGAAAACTTTAAGTCATTCCTTGAACTGAGACATCATGAGTTCCTGGTATTGATATATACAACTTGCTCTAAACTGAAAGAATTGCGAGTCTGCAGTCCATACTTTATGGAGATTATACATTCAGAGATTAAAGCATCACCTTAAATTTCCATTACCATGTTATTAAAGATTGTGACAGGCTTTTTTCTTCCCTAATTCATCTACAGAATGAAACGTGGCAAATCCAATAAAATCCTATTTTCTGACCAGCCATTAACTTGATTTACAACTATTTTCTACAGTGCCTGATTTATGCCAATATTGTGTAACTGTCTCTGCAAAATACAAACAATTAACTAATGATTTACACACGTAGGTCAGAGTGTAAGAGGAAAGAAGGTCATAATCTTCTCATTCCATTTTCTCTTCCATCATGCTCAGATCTTAAAACTGAAGACTAATCTGGTCACATGTGCTTCAACAGTCAGTCTACGCTTTTTATTTTAGACATACAGAAAACATCCCTGAAAAAGCACATTCATCACTCATGAGCTAAACATGTGTCTTTACAAGACCTGAAAGCAACTGAAGCCTATAAACACTCTGAAAGGCACTTTTTTTTGGATGGTGTTGGACCACTATACTCTCTCTCTTAAAAGCTGAGACGGTGAACTTAGCTGCCTTGCAGCTATACATACACAAAAAGACAATGTTAGCAATCTCCTTTATTTCTCAGTCTTGTATTTTTATCAGCTGTTACAGAAAACACTGGATTTTGTGCCCTTGGGACAGAGTCCTTTAATACAGACTGGTATTAATTAGGTGCACAAAATCCTTTTACAGTTGAAATCAATGAACCTGAAAAATTGATGCTAAACTTCTGCTGTCTTTATAATAGCATACATGAAAAATTTTTCACCATCTGGGCAAACCCCAGTAGTTGAGAAAGAGCACAAGAATAAGTTAATTCTTTAAAAATTAAGCATGCTAGTAAATCTGCCTCTGAGATAATCAAAGCAACTTTTTGATCCGTTTTTTTAATTTTATTATTGTTTTATTTTAACAAGAACAAATAATCAGTGGTTCAGAAGAAATGTAAGGATAGAACTGCCTGAAATTCAGAATTCTGACATCTAAAAATTGCTGCTTATCAAAGTGAAAGCAAGTATTTTTAAAGCCCTCTTGAAAGGAATCTCAAAATTCAGAGGCAAAATGCTACAGACGTTTCTTAAGTTTTTAACTTATATTTCAC
This sequence comes from Perdix hodgsoniae, assembly GCA_035772895.1. Lineage (NCBI taxonomy): Eukaryota > Metazoa > Chordata > Aves > Galliformes > Phasianidae > Perdix > Perdix hodgsoniae. Next base: position 7,973,270 of record JAPSGF010000027.1, on the reverse strand, counting down.
CTTACAACTCAGAATTAGCACCATAACGGTATAATCTCTTAACAGCTGCACCATTGTTTTGAACATAATTGAAAATGAGAAATCACGTACTTTAATGCAATTATGAATACACCATATCTTCTTTTCAAGAGGAAAGTGTTTCTTGATTTTGTTGTAATACAACCTTTTACTTCTTTTAGTGGGACTCATCTTACATGTCAAATTTTGTCTGTGTTGGGAATAACCTCGTTGAATGTGATTGTTTTTCTCTACTAACTGTGGAGGAAATGTGACTAGATAGATGATGAAAATGCCTTGAATTCTCATAGCTGACTTCTCAGTAGCACACACTTTCCTTCTAGCCAGTCAGAGTTGTAGTATCAGCTTTACAAAGCATTGGAAAAGCTGTATATGCACAATGTTTTCAAGCTGTCAAAGGAAATCTATTCACTGAAAGAAAGTAGGAGGAGATCTCTATATGTAAAAATTGGGTCATGGTTAAGGAGAAGAAAGATGTAATTGGACTTATGGCCTATAAAGAAGGGAGTGGTTATGGAAACAACCAGAAAAAAAAAAATCAGAAAGAAAAACAGCTGATATACTGAAATGTTTATGTTCATCTAAGACCATTTACAGTTTGTGGACTAAATCTTAAAACAAACAAACAAACAAAAGAACAAAAAACAACCCTAACATAATCCCCTCTTAACGAAGAATGGCAAGAACAATGACTTTCTGACTTTTTTTTTTCTTTTATAATTATTCCATGACTTTTTTATTAATAATTTTCAAAGTAGTTGTCTCTGGTATTGCCTCATCTACCTGTTTCTGAGAAATTTCACGATGGCAGAAGTTAAGAAGACTTGAAAACAACCACATCTTCAGAAAACAGAACACTGATATATACTGCATGGAGCCAAGTGGACTTCAGTGCTCCTCTTCCTTGAAGAAAACAATTTTTAAAAGAATATCAGCTGCTATGTATTTCTACTTGACTAATTAGCTAGATGCAAAGAGGATATATTATTATATAGAAATGTCAATTGCTCTTACGATTAGAAGCCTATTCTTAGTCTCCAAACCCTAAAACCAATAAGAAAGCATGTTCTGAGTGTTGTTATTGCAGAATCAAAAATGATGTGTTACCATCTGTGTGTTTTAGCTGTGCAGTGGGCAACGGTCATACAACCGCTCAATAAGATGATGTATGCCAATTAAAGATCATACAGCACTTTTACAGACATTGGTTTTGAGAATTTTATTGCTGGTTTTGACTATAAGATATACAACTAAATTACTTTCTAACATTTCATAACCGGGCAGATGTCTCTCATTATATTTTGCTAAGATTTATCACATCTCTCTCAGCCTAACATGAAATTTATATTTCAGTAAGTTCCCATAACCTCCTAATGATGCAAAAGAATACATCTATCCATTCAAATGTTAGCTGAATAGTTTTTTTGCTTGTGAATTGTGCGTAGTTGTGATACTTTTACAGCAAACCTCAAGATGGAAATGCCAAGAATTTCTTCGTCTATAATACTAGAAGACTGGAGAGAAAGTGCACATGAAAGCCAAAAAGGAAGAAACAACAATTATGAATACAGAGTAATAAATCAACTGATAAGATTATCTGAAGGGAATAATTGTCTGTCTCAGCATAGATGCAGTTATGATCAAGCACATTTGCAGCTATGTCAAACCACAAATGTACCAAATCATATTTGAAAAAGATGAGCTATGGGCACCAAGGGACTAGATCTACATCATCTTCACCTGAATTACATTTCTTGGATCTTTTTTGTTTCATTAAATAACTGGAAAGATTTTGAGCTTTGCTTCTAAAAAGCCTATGACTACCAGTCTGTTTCTGTATGGGGCTTTTAGAAGACAGAGATAATGGTACATAATTGCTTTACCAGTTTTCTCGGTGTAAGTCATATCTTCAGTGCCAACAACAATAAAGTTTCAGAAAACTGAGTTTCCCTATAAATAGACATATGAAGCATATGAAGGAATGATGGAACAATTATTGCTTTTCCATCCTACTCTTTGTATAATGTGAAGATAATTTATTTTCAGTTGAAATCACCGAGCATTCTGTCTTAATGTGTTGTCTTCCCACAAATAATCATTTTCAAATGAGCTTCAGAAATGGAAGGGAAATTTAAATTAGATGCTAGGAGGAAATTCTTTACTCAGAGTGCAGTAATACACTGGAACAAACTGCCCAGAGAAGCTGTGGTGCCCCTGGCACAAAAGGTTGGATGGGCCATAGGCAGCCAGAGCTGGTGGGGGGCATCTCTGCTCCCACCATGGAGATCCGAACTAGGTGGACATTAAGATCCTTTCCAACCCAAGTCACTCTATTATTCTAAGAGTGATCTTTCTGCTTTACAGTCTTTTCCTGACTACCTTAATGAATGATGCAGAAATTGCTCTTACAGATAATTTCAGCTGTTCCAAATAGTAGACATAAAACAGGATTAAGGAATCTAAAGCCGTAAATGTCCACACTTCCTCTTTACTTTTTTCCCTAATTTCTTTGTGGGGACTGGAGATTTCACAATCATTACAGTTATTTTTATTAAATGATTTTTAAAAATATACTGGAGTTCAAGAGCTGGAGAAATGTCACTACACAGAAATTTAAATTAATTTCTTCAGATTTATAATTGAGTCACAATTTCACTCTGGGAGCATTACTCCGTGAAAAAGAGACCTGAGATTTTTCCTCCACTAAATTTTGTAACTTGAAGTCCAGAGGGAGAGAAGATTGGGTGGAAGGACTCTGAAAGGTCAGCAGATGGGATAAAATGAGATTACTTGATCCTCCGATGAAACCTGGAAGTCAGAAATGAAGTTGAACTTTTCAAAAGAAACAAGTTGTTTCAAAAGGAAAAAAGTTGCTGTAGAGGAAATAGGTCATTTCACTACTTGAATTTACATTTTGATTTCTGAAGAATTAAATATGAGTAGATGAACCATGAGATGGAGGACAAGGTATACTGATAAAGCAAATTCCTTCCTCCTCTGAATTAGTCTTAAATTTTTCATTGTTTTTTATTTTCTTTTGTGTTTACAAAAAGGGAACTTTTTCACAGTATAAAATTTCAATGCAGAAATGAGGTAATGACATGTAAGAATGTAATATATGTTCTTCATTCTACTTTATCCTTAAGGGAAAAGAGAACAAAACCATGCAGCAGGGCTATCAGGTCAGATCACAAAACCATCTGCTCCAAAACTCCATCTTTACTGCTTCTCTATTAAAAGGCGAGTGGGGTAAGATCAAATACGCTTCAAAATCAAAACAGAATAAACAATATAGATTTCAGAAAATCGTCCAAAATCAAACTGAAAAACACAGGGTGTTCCTTGTTTCACTTAGCTCCAAAGTTGGATGGTGTGATCACTGGTCCTTCACCCATTTTAACGAACGAGCTGCTGCCCTAAGCAAGAACTGCATGCTCAGAGATACATTACACTTAGTATTTAAGTCTTCGTGTTCTGCTTAGAATCCTTTTTGTTATTCTCAGTGTCCTAGCTACATTCCATAAAGACCATCTGAGCTTTGCTCAGGCACAATTTTTGATGAAAGATACTGGCAATGAGGTGAGGCAAGAGGAGAGTCTTCACAAAATCAATCTGAACTTTTCCTGAAGCAATGTTCTGGGACTCTTCCTCTCCTTGGGCAGGATTTTTATGTGAGCAGGAGTTAATACTGTCTGAAGAGAACTGTTCTAAAAGTTTTTCTAATTTTCATTAGGCTGGTTCATATGAGTTCTTTGTGTGCCTCAGTGGAGGATTTTAATCATATTGTGCTTTCTGTGCTACAGTGATCGCAACACTAATCTCTGTAATTCCACATTTGGGATCTCACTTTTCAAAGTGTAAACAACTGACTCTGATTGTATAAAGAACATTTTTCCATAGGGAATACAAAGGCAGAGTCATAGGGAAGCATCATAAGCAAAGAGTTGAAAAAAGAATCTAATTACAATAGGAGAAATAAGTTATTCTCAGTTTCTTTTCCTTATTCTGTAGAATGTGTACGAATAAAATATGTATGAATAATATGTTGTGAGGGAGAAAACTTTGCCCCTTTCTACTTACAGACAACAGACACACCATCTTTATAGGAAAACTTGAAGGAGAAACTGAAACTCAGCATTTGTAGCAGTGGAAGAACAGGTCAGAAACATCTCAGAAAAACAGGAAAAAAGATTAGCATAAATAATAATGTGGACTCAGAGGAAAGAATAAAAGTGTAATAAAATATTTTTGCTTCTGTCCATCTTAAAATCTGAGGCACTGCTAAGATCACTAGCAGCTTCTCAAATCACATGTTTTAATTTGGTTTTCTGATTTCAGAGTTACTTTGCTTAACACCTCTGAAATACTCTTATTAAGAGCTAACAATTTCCAGTGACTTGTTTACCCAGCCCCATCTTTCAACTCTTCCAAGTGTATTGCAGAAGCACAGTGGCAACAACATTCAGCTGTTCAGATAAAGCTAGTCTGGAAAAAAAAAGCATATCTTAAAAGAAAATAACTTCAGCAATTCCTAGTGGTCTTTGAGCTTGATAAACAGTAAGAACTATGAGACAATCGTACAATCATGTTGTAATACCATTTAACAGCCTTTGCTGTTACCATTATTCATTCAAGGATTATATCGACTTGTAATTCCTTGAAAAGAAGATCCTTTATAAAATCTGTAGTACCGAAGTCCTTGAAATCTTTTACCATTACTCAGATTGCTGATGAATTCATAGGATTTATGAATGCCTCAAGTGTCAGAATGCTACTGCATGAGACTAAATTTAGAGAAGAAGAAGAGATAAGCAGAACTATAATTACAGTTCTGCAAAGAGAAAATGCAGGCTTCATGCCAGTTCTTGCATTAACTATCCTAAATCTATTAAGATATTTATTCCACCTCAGTTAATTTGCACTGTGGCATTAATAATGCCATAACTCCTGTACTCTTGATCTCAGGGTGCAATACCATTAACTCTGCAACGTTCTAACATAAAAATGTCTATATATCCTGCCAAAATATGCAAATTTTAGAAAATTTACCAAGCAGCTGAAGCTGGGATAATGCAGTTATTATGTTTGCAATGCTCTTACATTTCATCTAACACACTGCAGAGAGGGTCACGGACTTTTTTTAAGCTACGAGGTCAGAATATATTCTTGTTGCAAGATAATAAATTTTTACCCACACCAGAAATTAACAGCATTACAATGGATATAATATCCTCTTAACTATTTTTTTTTTATGTTACCACACCAATGCTATGTGGTTTCATGTGAGAAGTAATATATTTTATTTAGCTATTGTTCATCTCTTCCTCCAGTTTGAAACACAACATATTTTAGCGTTTCATATTCTACCCTGTTTATTACATAATACAGACCTACAACTGAAGGAAAGCCTGTGTTTCAGTGACTGTGTCATGATATGTTCTTTGAAATTCTACACAGGAAATTTGTTAAATGCAAAATTTCATGATTAAGTATATACTTCATGGAAAGTTGAGGATTGATGGTTAAAGAGATTCTTCTAGCTGAAACACAACTTCTCAAGGAAATCTTTTATAAAATCCAGGAAAGAGTTAAATGCTTTTTGTAAAAAATCAGCTACTCAAGACTTTCCAAAGACTTAGACAGCTTCTATGAACCTGGATCACAGGAAAAGGGAAAGGATTTGATTCTCACGGGAGGCCCTTTGCATTTAATAATCATTAGTTTTGTAAGACTTTCCTTCCAATTGATTTTGCAAGACTGAGTCTTTTTCACTTTCATCCTTCACAAAATTTCTCAGGGGTCTCAAACCTCCATCTTCCAGAGATCACTCTAGAAAGCACATGGAGTAATGAGGAGAAAGGATTGCTGAAAATTCTATTCTTTCTCATATTTTCCTTTGGAAATTAATTGATAGATCAACCTTTTCTTCTACCCATTCTGCACAGTCTTCTTGTCTAAATATAAAATGCCTATAAACTGAAAGACTTCTGTGTACTTTGATTCCTCAGTATGTTTGCCATAGCTTCTTAAGAGCCATACAGATCAGTGATCTGACCAATACTTCTAATATACAGTAGCATTTTTTAAAAATATGATGAATAAAATACCACAGGTCTGCATTTTGAACTAGAAAATGAACAACATGCTAAAGGCTTTTCATCCATAAAAGCATTTGTACAATGTGGTGATAACTATTGTCAAAAAGGGCAATGAGTGCTTAAGGACAGACAAGACAAACGTTTATCAAAGTTGTATCTTCTGCATATTACTAGCAGTACATCTTTCAAGATCCTGCTCTTTCTTTAGGGTGATGGTAAAGGATAGAGCTACCCAGGGACCAGATATGGTCTTCAACCTTGCTTTAATAGTTTACAATCAAGGGAATTTTTTTCCATGTTACCATTTCACAGCATTAAGATGGGTACTAAAATGTGCTTCATCAAAGGGATTTTACTGACTGGCTCAGCACTCAACCAGGAAGATTTCCCATTTGGGCCTTAAGTGTTCTGAAAGTTTTGACAAATTATGGAAAAGGCATGACCTTAATTTCTTATGACTAATCAAAAGTGAATTACATCCAATTTAATTCTGTACAAGAGACTCTGTTCAGGGATTTACTGCACTTTTTTTTTTTCCCCATTTAAAACCTTTAGTTAATTTATCTGAACATTTTAGAGAACTACCTTTTAGAGAACACCTCATACACTCATTCCTTTCTCATTATTCATCAGCAAACCATTTCATTACCATCCCAAGAGTATTAAATCTTCACAACACCACATCTCTTGGCAAGGTCTTTTTGAACATTCATTTTGGAAGATCTGCAGTGTACCTTAAAGCAGTTAGAGGAGTGTCGTTTGTAGTAATAGTAACAGTGGTAATAGCAGCTGTACTAGGAGAATTATTTAAGGAAATTTTTACATGCAGCCTAGAACAACAAGGAGAAAGTTGGCCCCTGGGATAACTCTGCAAAGTGCAGTAGAATTTAATTAGTGAAGAATTTGGATTCCACAGATCAAGAAGCAGACATTATTAAAATGTCATGATTCAAAAATAGGAAGAAATGTTTACACAGATGTCTTACAGACAGATGTATGCTGACTTTGTAAGTGCAACCTTCACCCTGATATATTGATTTTGGTAGGACGCAATAATTCCAAACCACAAAGTCAGAATCTTTATGGATGCGGTCTGGTGGTTCTGTTTGCAGCTTCAGGACTAAGGAGGATCTTGCTGAAGACTCTCTTACCCTGTCCTTCAGACTTTCTGTGGTCTTTTCTGTTTAGTTTTGCTTTGTTGTTTTGCTGTCTATCATCTACTACTTCCAAATCAATAAAGGAAAAATTAAAGATATTTCTCAAAGCAGTTTGCACTATCAGCATACAGCACCTTACCTGTTTGACAGCATAAAGGAGCCGACCATAGCAGTACATCATAACCATTACAGGGATGACCAAGCAGAATATGAAAAGACAGATGATATAAGACGTGGACTCAGCTGACTCAGAGGACCAACACACCGAACAGCTGGTGCCTGCACCTTCTATCCCATAACTGCTCCATCCAAGCAGAGGTGGCACAGTCCAGAGCAAGGAATAAACCCAGGAACCGCCAACTGCCAGCAACGCCTTCCGATAGTCATCGCTGCGCTTGTTACACAGGGTGAGGGTGCTGTAGCGTTCGTAGGACAGGACAGCCAGGGAGATTAGGGACACGATGCCTGCAATGAATTAATTTAGGCAATTACTTCCATTATTTTACATGGTAGCCACTTTAAGCCCAAAGAAATAAGACATTTTCCTGATTACAGCATTATTTGAAGCAGCAGTGAGAACTATTCTTACGTTTAAATCCTCCCTGTCCATCATAAAAGAGTTTGTTTAACTTGTATTTAGCTTAAAATGTAAGGTCTTCGTGCTTATAGGCTACTCCTTTTACAGGGAAATTTACAAAGAATTACATGCCCTGGTATTAACCAAGGAAATCCATTTTCTGAATGAAGTGAAAAAAATGTTGAAAGATTCCCTTGCTAAGATATATTCGGTTTGTAACATCCGTGAGCATTTTCAAATATTGCATTTTTTGTAGATGAAATAACCTTTATATTCAAGATTGAGAGCCCCCCCCAAAAAGCAGCTTTTGACCCTCTGCTCCAACATCTAGACATATCTTTAGTTCTGACCACACATACAGGGCAAAATCAGACAACTCTCAGCATGAGTCTGATATGGAAAGCTGTAACTTTGTTTACGTATAAATCACATAATCAGTCAAAACTTGAATTAGGTTAACAATGCTGTAACTCATGTTTCTGTTTAATATTTTCCTCCCTGGAAACATTCAAGGCCAGGCTGGATGGGGCTTTGAGTAACCTGGTCTAGAGGGAGGTGTCCCTATCCCTCCTATAGCAGGGAGTTGGAACTAGGTGATCCTAAAGGTGCCTCCCAACCCAAACCATTCCATGATTCTATGATTCTGTGTTTTGCCAATTTAACTATCAGCTTTTCCTAGAGCTCCTTTCCATGTTTGAGATGGAGATGAGTCAGACACTCACCTGGGGGCAGTAGTGGTCTGTCCTGTACCTAAACGAAACACTACCCACACATACACATGCAGGATATTTCCCACAGACAAAACATTTCTCTTTCCCTCACAGTTCCATCACTCATTTCCTTGTTAGTTGGCTGCAGGTGCAGCTATTCCTGCCATTCTGACAACAATTCAGATACTTTGTGCAGAGCTGGGTATGGCAAAGGACCCAGTGGGAATGCATGCATTGCTTGCTGGGATAGGAGAACCTATCACTCAAGGGAAGAGAAGAGGAAAATGAAAATGAGCACGAGGATAAGACAACTTCTGTTGAAGAAAATACCTTTTTTAATTATTATTATTATTATATGAACATAGTAATTTATTTCCTTTATATTACTGGAAAATCAAAGCTACGAAGTAGAAATGTTTACAGCTGCAAAAGGACACAGCTTCGCTGAATTCATTTGAATTACGCAGTTCCATTCATTTGAATTACACAGGCCAGACTACCTATTTCTGAGGCAATGGAAAGACATTCTGATCATTTCTTATCCAATCTGATTTTCTGTATAATATATTACTTCACTGCTCTTGAAGGCCCTTGGCCATAACTTCTGCATTAAGCACATACCTCAAGATATAAATAAAAAATAAATAGCAGGCTCTGAATTACAGACTCAAGAGCAAAGGATCTTCTGCAATATTTTGCTCTTAGTCCACATGTATTTATCTTCACTTTCTTAGCACTGCCTCTTTCCATGCTTTTATCTGCTTCACTAAAGAGCATCTTGCTATCAAAAATATTTATCTTACATAGGTACCCAGGGTACCTAAGGCAAAAATCCAGATTTTGTATTTGAAACTTCAACCTCAGTAAAGTGATATGGATCCAGTTAATTTTCATTTCAGATTAGACTATTGTGGACTAACAGAAAGCAGTCTAGGCTAACAGAAATTCTCTCCTCCCAGCTGTGTGCTCTACAGAAACATTATATTACTCCCGTGCTACTTCTGATGGTGAGGGCACAACACTCCCATTTTGATAAGGTGGCAGATGAGATGTGCTTTTGTTGGTAACAGCCTACAGCCTTGAGGGCACAGTGTTGCTTAGAAGGTCTGAATCAGACGTTCAGATTTCCCTGAGGACCCTGCTACCTGAATATAACAACTGGCCATGCATGCAGGATTGGTCTCTTTGAGAACAGATCAGTGCTCAGCCATTAAATTAGGAACATGGCAATGTCAGTCAAAACTAAATTAAGCACTTACAATCAGACTAAAACACAAAACAGTTCATACCATTTCCGTTACATAAGTGCAAATAGGTTTTCTTCTCTACACAGACGAAGATTGGAGACTCTTAATTACACCTCTTGGCAGGAGCTATTTCATCTTTATTCACCTTTTATTACTGAGTTCCACTGACATGACACACATTACATTTTTTTTCTGGAGGGTAAGAACTGTGATATATAGAGACCCAAGCCATAAAAGTTCAAAACAAAAAATCAATATTTTTATTTTTTCTTTTTGTTGCAGTAAGCCCTGTGTTATACCTGAACTTTTAATAGTACTGCAATTAACACCATTCTGCACTGATCTCTGATGCTTTCCAAAGAAGACAGTGCTGAATAAAATCAATATAAGAATCACATCGAGAAATAACCTCTTTCCAAGACTGTACTTGACTACAAATCCAAATAATGACAGATGACAGATAGGCCTCGTCTGCAGGACTGAAACAACATAATTTCATAAGACAGACAACTCCAGGTTTTGTGATCAAACTGTAGTTTGAGACAGAAGGAAAGTGAGGAAGAGGAACCAGATGTGCTTTCCCTGGTCTTCTATGTTCCCACGTGAGGAAGGAGTGGGCACGAGTCAGCTGGGAGTGCAAGAGCATCAAAGCACCATGCGCCTAAAACAAACCTACAGCTCCAGCTGCCCCCTTGCATGCTTTTTTTCCTTCACCCTGAAAGACTGTGATGCTAAAAGAGCATGGTTCAGCATCCTCTCCAGATGTCACTCAGTGCTCACTGGACTGTGGAAAGATCTTGCAATCCAGACTGGATAAAGTGGAATAAAGCTTTTTACTTTTCATTCTGCCTCCTATCTTTGTATATCAGAGTTTTCTTAATGTCACATGCACTGAACTGCTGCGGCCTTTGCCAGAAATCCTGCCATTATCTGATATTCTATTTTACAATGTATCTGTTGCATTCATAGGAATTAATGAGAATCCTAGCTTTAAAAACAAAAACAATGAAAAAATTAAATATTTTAGAATTATGGGTTAATAAAATCTCCATAATCTTCATAATGAGAAAAGAACCTAAAAATAAGATAAAATAAAAATCAAGCTATAAAAAGAGGAAAGTAATCATAATTTAAAGCTAATTGCAGTGCTTTATCCCCACGCTCCATTCTTAATTCATAGAAACATTTATAACTGGCTACGCTGCATAATTTCAGATGAGTAATGTTTTCTAAAATTACAACAAAACTAAGTTCAGGAATTGCACATCTAAAGAGAGTTTGCCTCCAACAAATATTTAGGGCCCTGAGCTGGTGCCTAGCCAGATAACTCTGCAGGAGTTAACTACAGTGAGAGATGTAATTTGCTCCCTTAACATTCCATGCATATACAGGAACCAAGTGAGGTTCTTTATAAACAGAACTGAAAGATGACATAATAATAATAATAACAATTAAAAAAAAAGCAACACCAGAAATTGCATTAGAGGACTAAATTATTATTAAAAAATTAGCCACAGAAATAAATGACTTTGAGATGAGCTGCATATGAGGCATGAAGCTTTTCTACACAGCAATTAGTTCACAAGAAACTAAATTAAAGTCATAAACCAGGACAGGCATTCATTTATAGGAATACCATCTGAGGTATTATCCATTATTTACTTTTATTTAAAGATCCGTGCATTTATTCCTAGAAGCACAGCAAGAGTATGGCACCAGATGAAGGACACAGCAAATTACTACACTCTGTTCCTGTGAGTCTCAGCTAAAAGCATTACATTTTCATATTAGTTTTTTGCTGTTTTACACTGCTCACTATGATGTAGTAATTGGAAACAGCATGCAGGCTGCCAATGATCTGTGGGTTACAAAAAAATGAGAATCCCAGAGATTCACCCATAGTGGGTAAGCATTTTGACGACTGCCTTATGTACCTCCTGAAGCTTCTGAAGTTCATCTTGGACTTTCTCACAGAGGCAGAATGAAGACTGTTATAACGACAAAAGCAGAAAATTTCCAAAGCTGACCCTCTAGGCAGAAGTAGGGGAGCATCTGTTGACCTGATAACTGGCCTCCCCACACCAAAGATGCTTTTTTTAAAAAAATATTTCACTCTGCTTTCCAGCTCTGAGTCTTATAACAGCCCCTTCACTCCCATAGTCAAGATAGGGAAAAACATACCCAGCTCACATACAATCTCCAGAGAGGTTTTCCAGATTTTATTTTCTTTTCTTGTGTGATGCCAGAGCTGTCACAAGTATTAGAGAGAAAGCTGATCAGTCTGCCAGACCTTCAATATGCATTAGAGAATGAAACACTCTTAATTCAACTAAAAGCCTGCTATCATCTTCCACAGCTGCTAGGGATAGTGGGAAAGTAGCACCGAAGAAGAAAATCGGACCAACAAGCAAGAGATTATGAATGTGGACTTTCACAAAATATTTCTTTAGGAAGGTTGGTTATTTCATGTGTTGTTGTTTTTGTTTTGTTTTGTGAGAAGCACAACTGAGTATTTAGAAAGGAGACCAATGGGTATGGAGCGTGGAAGATATATGTGGCTCCTGTTTCTTGCTCTCTGAATGTTGGTATTTTACTATTTCCTCTTCTCTCCAAAAGGGAAAAGAGAGATGTATTTTATGGGCCAAACTCTATCTGCTGACAGATTTTGGTCGAAGATCCCAAACATTTCCAGAACTAAAAAGGAAACCTTGGTGAACCTAGAGCACTTTCCAGAGTTAAGATGAATAGACTCAAGGCCTTGGTGGACAAGTAAACAGTACCAGCCTGAGTTTGAAATTTTCAGCCCACCATATACACTTCAGTGAATTGAGAAATCACAGTAAGTCATTTTATGATATAGCAAAATTGCAGTGATAAATTCAGTGCTGGTATAAATAACATGAGCTGCGGCTCATATAGATGCCTTAGTAACTCATGGAAGCAGCTGAGAAAGGAACGTGCTTCTAAAACATGATCAGCTGTATTTGGATATTCCTATTAAACATTCCAATAATAAAACAGGGTAAATACAAGTATTCTTGCATTTCACAGAATCACAGAATTGTAGAGGTTGGAAGGGGCCTCCAGAGATCACTAAGTGATGTTGATTCTAGTTGAATACTTAAAGGCTTACTCATCACTTCCTTTTGACATATAAGTCATCAAAAGCACTTCTGCTGATTTGAAATTGAGAAAATATTTCCTACAATAATTTGCTGTACATTAGCAGCTACAACCAGTTTTAAAATGCCAGAATTCTAGGCTTACATTAGAAAGGCTACTTCAAATATCAACGATTCACTCTGGTTATAAGTAAACAAACCAAGAGTTGTTTATTCAATGCCTTTAATTCTTTTTCTTTTGCCTATATGACTTGCAGTCACAAGTCCATTAAGAGTAGGCAATCTTTCCCTTTCCTGAAGTACTTTCTGTTTAGTTCTAATGGGGGTAACAGTTTAACTCTGACGGCACTTGAATGTAATCACTAAGAAATCACTGCTGCATTCAAGCCTGCTGGGACAACCCTGACAGCAAACGTTATGGGTCCTGTTCAGTAAATCTTTCCTGCTCTTTTCTCTGCAAGCATTTCCCTGTTTTGTCCTTTGTATGAAATGCCTTCCTTTTTGTCTTCAGTGATATCTTCAGTACAGATAGTAGGCATTAGTTTTAACAGTGAAGAATTACCTTTTTTCTTTTCCCTGTCACTGAATTTTTAAATGTGTATGTGTTGTGCATAAAGAGTGATCTTAATTCTGGGTTGTATCTTGTGATTTATGCTTTTGTGCTATGTTATTAATACACCTGCCTATCAACCAACTAACACATTATTCCAAATGGCATAAATATAGCAAAGAATTCCCTTTTGCATCTCAGTGATGCTTGCTGTATAAAAGCAAGCAAACAAACAAAAATACTAATTTAGATTTCTCTTTCCCTACATTATTCAGGGCTCCTTTGCATTATGGAAAGCAGTACGAGCACTTGCAAATTCAGCTTCCTAAACAGGATGCCTCCATATCAGTGTACTTATTCAGCTGCTTTTGTGAGTCAGAATAAGAAGCTAAGTCAGCACTAGATGGAGCTCCTGTACAGCAGCATCTCAGGAGAAGTCTAGGGGATTTGTGCACATGAGAGAAACAGGAATGATTGCACAATGCTGATGCATCAGGGAGATGCTTGCAGGATGCTCAGGTACAAGGCAGCAACTCCACATCCATGCCTGTGCTGCCCTGCAGGATCTCCATCTCTTGCCAGGAGTGCTTCTTTGATTTCCGAACAGGGAGAACACCTTGGCACCCTCCTTCATGCTCAGCATCTGCACAGAGGTAACACAAAGCACATAGTCTCAGGGCTTGTCACACCATGGAAACACAGCACCATGGCAGCAAAGAGGTGAAATTACAGTGTTTGATTATAGTAGACAAGAAGTCAAGCTTCCACCACAGCATGACCAGCTAGTCATGCTAAGAGATCTTGGTTTTTCACTGGGGTCGATTTATTTTTTTATAATAACTAGCTGTGACTGTCAATAACCAGTCACATACCTGCTAGTTTGAATACAATGTCAAAATATGTGGACTAGCCTCCACGCTGCCCTCGGGCCAGGATTTTCTTCCGCAGTTCTACTACCCAACAACATCACATGCTACAGAAGTAAGAAGAAAAATGGAAGAAGGCTACTCCAATCCCTGTCCCTTCTGATTTTGCCACCAGAAAGATGAGCAGTGAGAAAAAGGGATATTCTCCAGTCCTTAAAGCTCAGAAGGATGTTAGAAGAGGAAATCCTTTGCTATGTTCACTATGAAGAGATTTACAGCAGATTTCATCCAGTCAACAAGTCTAATCTTCAACACTGATAGATTAGTATAAGTTATCCTAGAGCATATAATAGTAGACATACAGAGATATGACATATTGGAACAAGTCAGCATGGCTATTATGGAAGGACACCATGACTAAATAATTTATTAGTGGTCCTTGACAGTGTCATTCAGACAAGGTTGATCTATTTGATAAAGCCTACCCGGAATTCCATAAAGCTTTGACTAGACCAAAGACTCTTAAGGATAGCAAGCCGTCCTGCAATAACAGAGATCCTCTCGTGGATAAATGATCAATTACAAGCAGAAGTAAAGAACAGTAGAAAACAGTTTTCTCAGTGGAAAATCTTGGCCATAAAAGTCCCCTATGGATCTATGCCAGGCACAATGTTATTCATCATATTAATAAATGATCTGGAAAAGATAGTGAAGAGTGAAGTTTTCTGACCATGCTATGCTAAATAACTCAAAATCAGCAAAGCTGACTGTGAAGTACTGCAGAACAGCCTCATGAAATTAAGCCACTGAGCAGATGAAATGCTGCATTCATGTAAACTGCCATACATGAAGAAAAACAGTCCTAGCTTTAAATATGCTGCAATTGTTTCTGACTGACTTACTGCTATGGAAAGAGAGTTATGATAGACAATTTTATGAAAGTCATTTCTGCTAAGCTCCAATGCTCATCAGTTCTTAGAAAACTAAACATCAGGGATTATTAGAAATGGGGAAAAAAAGAGAAAACAGTAGAGACTATCAAAAGGTGGATGGGAGTTGATTATTTAGTGCTTCTCATAATACAAAAATAGGATTTCCAAATGAAATAATCAAATTGCGGAGTCAGAATAAACAAGCAGGAGAAGGTACTTCATTTTGCACAGTGTACAGCTGGTATGTGGAACTCCCTGACATGGTGTACTGTGAATGCCAAAACTTCATAGAGTTTCAGAGAGGACTCAGTTTGGGAGATAAATCCCGGAAGGACTACACTCAGAAGTACTACTTCAGGCATGGAGTCACTACATCACAAATCACAGGCTGCTATCACTGTATATTATAATAATACCATCAAATATTTAACATTACTGTAACTTTAAGTTTAGCATTTTAGCTTTACCTTGCAACATTTTTGAATGGCAAATGCTTAGAATGGATGTGCATACTCCTTTTCAAGGAACAGCTTGCATTTAGTTATTAAAATGATAAGAAGAAACAATTACAGCATAATAAGAGATTACTAACTGCTTGTAGCTACTATTAGTATTTCTTTCCCAAAGGTCTGATTGTCCCCAGCCGCAGATAAGATACTAACACTTAGAAAGCTCCTACTGTTCTCATCCTCAAATTCCTTGTTAAACGCCCCTTGATGCATTGACTAATAGAGAAAAACTGCTATATGGAGCAACCAGATGGTAGTATGTCTACTTTCTGCTCTTATCACAAAGAATATTAAGCCATGGCTTTGTCTTCCCTTATAACCTGCTTTCTATTCACTAGAAAAAAAAAAAAAAAGCGCCTATTTAAATCCCTACTGGCATATTTATTTGGCAGCCTTTCATACTACTCCTCTGATACAGTCTCTGCTTCTGACAAGGATTTTAAACAGAAATATGCTATTAGTTTTACAAAATACATTCAGTAAAACAATCCTCAGCATCCACACATAGACACTGCTGTGCATTCCTCTTTCACAGCCACACTCTCTTTCTCTGAAAAGCCATCAGACCAAAAATGCTGCAAAATCTGACAGATTTGATAAAATTATGCCCCTGTTACAAAGACCAGTATGGAGAAGAGTTGCTTTGTGCACAATATCCACAATGCACATGCATGCATCGTGTAGATACTCCTTGCTGCCTTTAAGAGGCAGACTTTGCAACCTGCCGCTCCTGCAATACTATTCTGCACCATGGCACTTTTTTTCTGATGAAATCCTGCTGAATGCACACCCAGGCACTTGTGGATCAGCCGAAGGACAGTGACCAGGGCAAGGTGTGAGAGGAGCAGCTGAGGCCCCTCGTTGTGCTCAGCGCAGAGCAGAGGAGCTGAGGGGAGGCCTGATGGCGGCTGCAGCTCCTCACAGGGAGCGGAGGGGCAGCGCTGAGCTCTGCTGTGTGACAGCGACGGGGCCGAGGGAACGGCGTGGAGCTGTCAGGGGAGGGTTAGGGAGCTGGGGGTTAGGTTTATGAAAACAATTCATCTGAAAGAGGGTTTAAATCTACTGATGCATTTGAAGCCTGCATGATTGATCCCTTGTTCCCTTGGAATGATATCCATTATTTCTGCTCTGGATTGCATTAGTGGAACCAACAGAAAGAAAACGAAACAAAAATATAATAGAAAATAATAGAAACAAAACATGCGGTGGAAAAAAAAAAAGTACAAAATTAACATATGGTGAACATGTGCCTCTAACAAAGCACCACACAGTGTATGTAAACATTAACAGCTTACCCCAATGAGCCATTAGTCTTTTGCATTGTGGCGGCCATGCTTTTGTTTGTAACAGCTAAACCTTACATCGAGTCATAGGATGGCACTTCCAACGTACTGGCGGCTGTCTGTGAAATGGTTTAAAGAAACCACAAATGGGAGAAATAATATAACTTTGCCATATTTAGGAGGAATCTTTGGATGAAGCTGCCCATAGCAATTCATCCTGAGGCTGATAACTGGGTCAATGCTCCCGCATCTGCCTGATCTGATCCATGTTGAGATCACCATGTCATGAGGAGAGAGGAAGGGAAACAAGTCCCAGATCACTCAGGGGTCAGGGCAGAGGGACAGTTGCCAGTCTGGAGAAAAGGATGCCAAGAGCTGACCGCACTGCTCTGCAGTGCCATGAGGGAAAACATCGGGACGTGCTCAACTCTGCTCCTGGGAATCAATGGCAGAACGGCAACAAAGCAAAAAGCTGCACCAGGGGACAGTCAGCCTGGGCACTGGGAAACATCTGTTTACTATGAGGTTGTGCAAAACACTGGAACAGGCTTCCTAGAGAGGTGATTGGCCTCAATAATATGTTGTAATTTTTGGTTAGCTGTGACAGGACAAGGCAGTTGGACTCAAGGTCCCTTGCAACTGAACTACTTCTATCCTATTTTCATTCTGTTCTGTTCAATTCTAATTCTAATTCTAATTCTAATTCTAATTCTAATTCTAATTCTAATTCTAATTCTAATTCTAATTCTAATTCTAAT
>JAPSGF010000027.1:7943642-7955433 GCA_035772895.1 Perdix hodgsoniae | reverse complement strand
CTAATTCTAATTCTAATTCTAATTCTAATTCTAATTCTAATTCTAATAATTCTACTGTTATGCTATGCTATGCTGAAAATAATGGTGGGATGCCAGTGGAAGGGAGTGGTACTCCTGTGTTTGCTGTCTACAGATCTCAAACGTTCACTGTGCTTGTCTCAGTTATGGAAAAAAATAAAAAAAAAAATTGCAGTCAGAGGTCATTTTCACTTAGTATTCTGGAGAAACAACAAAACAAAACAATAGCCACAAAACCACAGACCTTCTAGCAATAGGGGGTATTTGGATTATTGGATAATGTAAGTAGTGATTCATTTCAGCTGTGAAATCATCAGAAGCCTGTGAATCAATAGGGGCTGCAGCTTATTAACTTATTAGACATTTATTGAATCCCTGATTTCAGAAATGCTTCTAAGCTAGTGTTGATCCCTAGAAAAACACAAATCTAAACAGAGCAGCTCCAGCTTTGAAAGAACTTGTTTTTCCATATCAGCACAATCTTTTTGCAAACTACTTTAAATGATTTCCTCATCTTAATAAATACTGTTTATTAGAAAAGTGGCAGACACACTAACAGATAACAAAAACCCTGGTGGTTACTTCAAATAAAACGTATTTTTGATAATGAGAAAAAAAGCAGAAAAAAATGAAATTAGTAGTTATTAGCCATTACTGTGGCATTATTCGGAACAATGCCAACAGTCATGTATCTCCTTTATCACTGAAAAGCCAGTAGGTTTTCATTTGCTTATTAGAGTGGAAGATGTAGCATTCTGCTTAAATGCTTCCTAAAAGAAATGGACATTGAAAATAAATGTCATCAGTTAAGAAAACGCCACTAGCTATATATCTTGGTTTTAAATAGTCAGAGATAATATCCATTCTCTGGTAGACTGCAGGGACTACAAGGGAAGTTCAAGGTTTGTCTGTTGTTTTTTTTTTTTTTTAATTACAGAATTCTGTTCAGATGGGATAGCACACAGATCTTAAGAATTACCAGAGATTATTAAGCACATCATTAAATAGAATATGACTGAAGAGCCTTTTACAAGCAAAGTCCAGTGCTCTCCAATGTACTTTTTCTGAGTGAATACTGCTTATTTACCAGGCTGTAGTTTAATTCATTTTACCCACTGAGGGGGCAGGAAATCAGGTACATTTTAATACATTTTAATAGCATATTTCTTCACACAGATTGTTTTCTACTTTCTCCTACATTGATAGAAAAGTAGTATCACACACAGCGTTACCTGTGTTAATGCTGTGACCTAGAATTAAGGAACAGAATCTGCAAATACACATGATTAAACCCAACTCTGACAGAAACGCTCTTTCATCATCTCAAACACAGCTTGCAGCCCTGACCTTTTAGACTCATTCATCACCAGAACAATTTTGCAAGGAAATTTGATGTGTTTTTTCTTTAAGCTCCTTCCATATCTGTATGTAAAGTGATTTTATTTTGCATCTTTCTTTGCATTAAGTCCTTAGCATTCTTCAATACATGCCTACAATGTAGAGCTAGGTACCAGAACCGAATACATGCACTGAATCACAGGCATGACTGTTTGAGAAGGTAGCTTTAAACACAGGCAGAAAATTGTAGTTACTTGCACACACACAAAAACAGACTTGTTGAACATTTCTTCAAGAACAGGATTTGGCATTAGAAGGACAGCTGATCATTATATTTTTAAAAGATTCCAAGGAAATTATTGATCTCCTTGCAGAATTCTGCTATTCTTCCATTCCTCCTTCCAGGTACACACACACAAGATGGTACACACCTTTCATTCTTGATATCACTGCATGGCTTTTGTTGTCTATCTTTTGGTCAGGCATTAGGGGGAATAGACTCTAGATTATCACACAACAAAACACAGCAGCTGAAAATATTGGCAGTGGCAGCCGAGACTCATGATGACTCAATCTACATGTGCCTGCTGATGCATGTTGAAGGGCAAGCACGGATCAATGACCTGTTCAGAGTATGCTCTAGCTCCTGTACGAGCCACATGCTTCCATTTCCTCTGTGCTGAAAGCTAGGAGCCTGGAGGAGAAGGGGAAGCAGTCCCACTGGAGTTGAGTTGGGGCTGAGCTAGGGCTGCGCAGTCCAAAGGAGGGAGAAGCAACCATGCTTGATAATACTTTCTCTGTAGTATAAGATTCCTTCTTTAACTGGTTTTCTAACATTTTTGCTTGAACTGAATCCCTGTTTGTTTCAATAGCACGTGAAAACACAATGATCATGCTCTCCCAGTTATCTATAGGCAGAGCAGACAGCATTTTCCCTACACAGAATCACAGAATGGCCAGGGCTGGAAGGCACCTCAAGGATCATGAATCTCCAATCCCCCTGCCACATGCAGGGCCACCAACCTCCCCATTTAACACCAGACCAGGCTGCCCAGGGCCTATCCAATCTGATCTTGAACACCTCCAAGGATGGGGCATCCACAATCTCTCTGGGCAGCCTGTTCCAGTACCTCACCACTCTCTCTGTAAAGAACTTCCCCCTGACGTCCAACCTAAATCTCCCCTCCCTCAACTTAAAACCATTTCCCCTTGTCCTGCAGTTATCAACCCTTTCAAAGAGTTGATTCTCCTCCTGTTTATAGGCTCTCTTTAGGTACTGAAAGGCTGCAGTGAGGTCACCCTGCAGCCTTCTTTTCTCCAGGCTGAACCAGCCCAGCTCCCTCAGCCTGTCTTCGTAGAGGAGGTGCTCCAGTCCCCTGATCATCTTTGTGGCCCTCCTCTGGACCCTCTCCAACAGCTCCCTGTCTTTTGTGTACTGGGGGTTCCACACTTGGACACAGTACTCCAGATGGCGCCTCACAAGAGCAGATTAGAGAGGAACAATCACCTCCCTGTTCCTGCTGACCGCCCCTCTTTTGATGGAGCCCAGGATACCATTTGCCTTCCGAGCCGCAAGGGCACACTGCTTGCTCATGTTAAGTTTTTCATCAGTCAAGACCCCCAGGTCCTTCTCCACAGGGCTGCTCTCAAGGACCACTCCTTCCAGTCTGTATGGATGCCTGGGATTCCCCCAGCCCAGGTGCAGAACTCTGCACTTTGATGTGTTGAACCTCATTAGGTTCACCCAGGCCCACCTTTCTAGCCTCTGAAGGTCCCTCTGAATAGCATCCCTTCCTTCTACCGTGTCAACAGCACCACTCAGCTTGGTGTCATCAGCAAACTTGCTGAGTGTGCACTCGATTCCATCATCAATGTCACTGATAAAGATGTTAAAGACCGCTGGTCCCAAGACAGACCCTGGGGGATGCCACTTGTTACCAGCCTCCACCTGGACATAGAGCCATTGATGACCACCCTCTGTCTACGGCCTTTCAACCAGTTTCTTATCCACCGAGTGGTCCACCCATCAAATCCACATCCCTCCAATTTGGAGATAAGGATGTGGTGGGGGACCATGTCAAATTACATGATGAATGTGTGGTCAAGTTCTGAAAGGAGGTGGGCACTACTTCAGGGAAACCTCATAAATGTTTTCCAAATATTCACTTTTGGGCAATTATTCCAAGTGATTTCAGTAGGGATGCTGTTTGATGCCTGGAGGAACTATAAATAAATTAAGAGGTAAACACAACATCCAGGAAAAGGACATGACGCTGAAGTGAAGAGGGAACTATAAGAAAAAGTAAGAAAATGACGTAGAAGCCAAAAGGAGCAATAAGCACCCAGGTTGTGAGGGCCACGTCATGGCTGCAGAGGGGTACAGATCACATATCCACCTCACCATTCTTGGCTCCTTTCAGAACTAGTGGAAACTTATACGACACAGCTCATATCATCCTAAAGAGATGTTTGTAAGTACATCAGATGATTTGCATGTTGGCAGTGCAAATTTGTTTTTTCTACTTATTATGAAAGAAGCCTGAGGGGTTGGAAAATGTCTGGTTTTAGTGAGATGATTTCCATCTGTCTCTAAGAAGTTCAGTATTTCATGTTTCCATGTAAATATGGGTTTCAGAAGCGTATTTAATAACGTCCTGAAAAAGTAATTTTGAGCTTCCACTTACTGTACTGTCTAACAGATACAAGGTACTTAAAGTTACACAGAAAAAAATAAGAAAACCAACAACCACCAGTTGTAACACTATACTAAGATCAGTAAAATCCTCCAAGTAATGACAGTACTTTTCCTTTTCTAGCACTGTGAGCACAACCTTCGATGTTTTCCAGTTAGTTAGAGAACCTTTTCCTTGCTCCTTCCTTTGAAACAGTAAAATATCTCTGATATCAAACATCCACATAGGAAAGTTTGCATTAGGTGCTGTTGACTGCAGGGACAACAGAATCTACTCACTTCAAATAGAAAATATTTTTTGAGTTCTGATGGAGAACTAAGCTTTCTTAGACCTTACCGATCAGTGGTGCTTTTTTTTAAAATAGAAATACTACTTTAAATCCCATTAGCTCACTTGGAAAAGCAGCTATTCATGTTCAGGTGCTAAGTATGGAGCTGCTAAGAGTGATTTCACACTGGGAGATAAGTGTCAGTCTACAGGGCTCAGGCAACTCTAGGCTTGAGCTTTTGCGGAATCAAGCCAAGGAATATAAAGCTTTTAACCTTGGGCATTTAAAAAAAAAACAACAAACAAACAGAAACAAACAAAACAAATAATCACCACCATATCTCTTCTCACAGAAGAGCCACTCACTTCACTTGGGATTTCAACTGCAGCTCATAAGCACACAGCTTACACTATGATAGATGTTCATACTTTAAGTGCCTTTGTTCACTGCAGTTTTCTAAGACAGCGCATATGAAATCACACCAAAATATTAAGAAGAAAATTATTCATTTAATATCACAGGGAGGCTGAATTTTAAGACAAAACTGTGAGCAGCTCTGTTTCTCATTTAGTGTATTCCCTGGCAATTTACAATATCAATCAATAACTGATTTAATGTGATTGAAAGGTTTATCTGCCCGCATAGCTGGATTTTACAGGCTTTCTAAAAAGGTTCAAGTCCTCAATTAGATAGGACATCAGTTTACCAATAGTCATAAAGATATATTTGCAAACTTTGCTTCAATTTGCTTCAAAAAACATGAACTAAGGGTTAAAGAGTCACAAAAATATCATTGTTAGTGATGCATCTCAAAACTTTCCAGCCACAGAATCCAATGCTGAATTTTCTGGACTGGAGAAATCTTCATTTTTAACACAACTTATCATAGAATCATCAAATTGCTCAGGTTGGAAGAAACCCTCCACTGAATCATATTTCTGAGCATCACATCCAAACAGTTTTTAAACACATCCAGGGATGGTGACTCAACCACCTCCCTGGGGAGCCTATTCCAGTGCTTAACAACCCTTTCTGTAAAGAAGTGTTTCCTGATATCCAACCTCAACTTACCCTGACTCAGCTTAAGGCCATTTCCCCTCATCCTGTCACCTGTCACCAGTGAGAAGAGACCAGCCCCACTCACTGTAAGCACCTTTCAGGTATTGGAAGAGAGCAATAAGGTCTCCCCTCAGCCTCGTTTTCCCCAGACTGAACAGCCCCAGCTCCTTCAGTCTCTCCTCATAGGCCATATTCTCCAAGCCCTTCACCAGCCTTACTGCCCTTCTTTGGACCTGCTCCAGCACCTCCATATCCTTTCTGTACTGAGGTGCCCAAAACAAAACATGGTTCTCGAAGTGGGGGCCCATCAGTTCCAGGTACAGGGGCAGGATTACTTCATTTAGTCTATCTAATTCTTTATCCTGATACAGCATAAAGTAGAAATTCTGAATATGAACTCCGAAAGTCATCCATATCCAAACTGTGCCTGTCCTGCATCTTTGGGAAGTCTACAGTGGTGCAAATATCTTGGGAAAGGATTAAATTTTCTTCAAAGCTTTCATCTATCGAGAAAAGTAAAGTATTTAATAGGGCATTGGAGGTAGTATGTGTGAGATGGTCAAAGCTGCATGGCAATATGCATGTATATACATGGTTTCTGTGGAAGTGTTTTACTAAATAATGTATTTTTCCTAAATTAAATTTTAATGCTGAATCATGACATAATATATTTAACAATTTGTTTTTCAGCCTGCTTGTGAAGTTTACTCCAAGTTCACTCAGGAACATGTTCCTGTCCCTGTGTCCCTTTCCATGTTCACTTGAACGCATGGCCATGAACCTGTCAAACCTGTCTAAGTGGTGGGTAACAAGGACAAATTCAGAAAATCCATCCATTTCCCCAACTCTGTGATGTGCAGTTTCCACTGCAGTGACATTCTTGATGGAGCTGCAAACACGCAAGCACAAGGAGAAAATCATTTATGACAGGAACAGTCCATGCTTTCCCTCCCCTAGTTCCATTCCTTATGCTCCCCCAAATAAAATCCCAACAGTTCTTGTGCTGCTGCAGCAAGCCTCGTGATATTTACTGTTCTCCTTAAAATCCACATTAAATGCTTATTGATCAGCATCTGCGCTGCCCGTTAGTTTCTGTCTGCCTTCAGAGAATGGTTTGAAAGCAAAGGTGTGGAAATCAGCGAGCAAATAAACAAAACACCTACGCCTTGTCTGTATTTTTTTCCATTGTGCCCATGGCAACTTCCTGGTGCTGGTTCTTGATTCATGATTTTTAAGTGCCCAGGGCAAGCAATGAATTACCCAGTAAAGACTAATTCCACAGCAGCTCAATTCCACAGTAAGTAATGTCAATTGCAGTGTGGATTTTGCAAGGAAGAGAATCAGTTCTGCTTTGAGGATCACCTGCCAGGGAAACATTTATGTGATTTTAAAAGAGATAAGGCACTTCAAACAAGATGATGGATCTATGGCCACATATTTGCATTTCAAACAAACCTCATCCTCCTACTTTCACTGGCTCAAATGTCCCCCAGGCTACAGACTGTCAGGTAAAGCCTTCACCCAATTTAATTTTAGACAGGAAGAAGGTGGCTTGCATAGCACTAGAAAACAAAGTGTGAAAGAAAAAAATAATCACTTAAAATCCAGTCCTCCTCAGATGAGATTTAAAAGGTGAATTACATTAATTTTTAAAATTTTTTTTTACAGTTTGAAGTTGGTTTTTTTGTGTGTGTGTTTTATACATCATCAAATAATTGCCAAGTCAGGCTTAGTTGCCCACTGTTTGATACAGGAGAGCACAATTCTACTGAAGCTGATAGGCTTAATGTAATATCATATGAAATTCTGGTTCTGGTTCTGTAAAGAAGTTTGTCTTAGTAGGACAGACTTTTATCCCTTGAGAAAAAAATCAGATCATTTCAGATCATTGTCCAAATACTGTGAAAAAAATTAATCATTAGCGTGTCCCTAAGATGTTCCGATATTCAGTGCTCAGTCTGTAGTGCTTGGCACACACACGAGATGCAAAAGAATCATACACTTAGTAATTTTGTTTTCAGTCACTGTGAAGAACTGAAACGCTATCAGCCTGTTGCATACCTGCATTTGCTCTTCTTTAGCACATATTAGAGCTCATAATTTCAGGAAAATGTACGAACAATGGTATTTATCTGCAGATATAAGCTGTCCATAGAGATATGTGAGTGTTAAGCCACCTGCTAGTATTATTTGCTTTTGCTCATATTGTTTTCCAGAGAACACTTTTTAATTACAATTCTGCAGGAACTTCTTCAGCATGCCCTTTATGCTGTATTAGCTGTGAGTGTTGCAAGGCTTTGTAAAAGGAATTGCGAAAGAACGTCTTCAACGCTGTTAGGAAAAGTTTCTATGTGCACAGTTCAGTAATTACCAGCAGGCGGGCAGTCCTCTGCTAACAAATGAAGAACCAGTAAATGGAGCTGAAGTTACCCTTAGCACTCTCGGTTGTGCTTTTGTTTGTTTGCTGCTCCTTTGCCAACCTAACCTGTTTTTAAAACTGCACCAGGCACTCTCACACGAACATGGGTGTCACATGCAGCAGGGAAACCTGCCATTTATACAGCAGATCTGAAGAATCAATCCACAAGCAGTTCCCCCCAAGGGGATTCAACCCTTTTGCTGTTTTTAGTCCACAGGAACTGGCATGGAAACACACTGGTATCCTATCAGAAGTCAGCAAGCTTAAAAAGACTCCTTCAACATATGCTTTTTTCTAATTCCCTAAGCACACGTGTTTCTTTCTTCTCAATTCAAGTGTTATCTTCCCATCCCTTTCCTTAATAATAAAACATGAGGGTAAATAAGAGGATGGAGAGAACCCAGTCCTAAACTTTCCCTCTCTGAGAAATCTAGCAACTGAACCATTCAGCTCTGTGTTCTTCCTGCAGTGATAGACTGAACACCAAAGGCTTGGGAATATATCCAAAACCCCTGTGCCTCCCATGTGAATATATTTCTACAAAGTTACTTTGAGGAAGCTATCTGCTAAAGCTCCAGACAGCTAAGGGACCGGGAATCTTCTACAGTGCTTATAAAAATGGAAAAGAAGCAGATTATTTTAGATCTGCACGGATTAAAACAAACTACCACCCCCCAAAACCAAGCCTAGGTATTGCTGATAATGGAGTTTATTTTTGGATACCTGAAGATTGTGCTTTTATATTATACAACTTTGGGCAAAGCAGGAGCTTCCCATGGGACACTACCAGGTTGAGATAACTGTTATTAGCAAAGCACCAGTTTGTGGAAGGGAAGGGTACCGGATGAGAGCACACTGTTGGAAACAGCAAGAGTTTACAATTCAGGTAGAAAACGGGTTTGGATCCGCATTCTGATTCTACATTAAGGGTTGATGAAGTGCTGCTTAAGCCAAAGCACCAGTATGAGACACCCCAACACCAGTGGTAGAAGACCTTTGGGTGTACTCAGCCCTGCCCCAGTGGCCTAGAGGCCATCAAAACAAGGGTGTAGAGCAAGACAGACTGGGTCCTGCAGTCTGGATGAGAGTCATGTCTAGACAAACAGCCACAGGACTGATCATGTCTTAGCAGATCTATTTTGATACAGGAACAAATGCACCAAGCGTTGCTGGTCAGTGGTGCAATCATAAAACTGATCAGCCACCTTGGAAGGACGATGGCTGTCGCCTGACTGTTCTTTTTTCTGTTTTATCTTTTTTATAATTTAAATAATACAATAATTTTAAGAATGTAAATCTAACACAGCAAAAGCTTGTTGCGGGAAATGTTTTATATGCACAGAAAGAGGATGCAAAGATAGTATTTATCTACAGCATTGATGCACACGGAGTATTCCTGACATCTAGTCCCATGACTTAATTTGTTATTGAATCTGCATTATGTAATTTTCAAATTTTGCTTTGGGGAAGAATGGAAAGCATAAAAACTGTCATTATCTGGGACAAAAGGGAATTCATGTTGTAGATCAATAGATAATTACAAATGACACATGGAGGACTTTCACGAGGCTTTGTTTGTGATAGAAGCAGTGCTGAAGGGACTGTTTACTGTTGGGAGAGATTTTCTTGAAAAAGAGGAAAGCACAACGTATGTTCATACACTCTGCTCTGACTCCTTATCCCAGAAGGAATTCTTCTTTGTAGATGCCATTTTTAGCTCTTAAATAAGTTATTTAAATAGTTGGATATGCTAAGGAATATTTGTCAACTCTCCGCTCTTTTATAAAGCCTTCAGTTAAAATATTTTACACCATGAATTTCACTTCTGTTTTCCTGTAACAAGGAAACCAAAGCATCGCCCTTTTTAACCATACAGCAGCTAACTCACTGAGTTGCTTCATTTACCTCTGTTGAAAAGAACAGAATAAGAGAATTATCATTGAACTCTTACCAAAGCAGGAATTGACAAAGCCATACCACCTACAACCATGCTCCCCTCCAATCCATTTGCCATGGATGTTAGATGCAAAACTCAGGGTAGTGCCTGAGACGCAGACTAACATGTCGCTGATACTGATGTTCAGGAGGAGCATGTTGACAGGGTTACGGAGGGTTTTAAACTTGCAGAAGAGGATGAGGACAATCAAGTTATTCAGGAAACCAAAAAACAAGATAAATCCAAGAAAAACAGCCACTACTGTGTGCCCATTTCGTGAGAGTCCAGCTCTTGGCTCAACAGGATCTGCAGGTGCACCAAAGCTCAGGTTATACGTCCAAGTGTGGTTCATTTCGGACTTTGCCACAGGTAGGTGAGGGCAGAGACACCAGATGTTCTATGCTGAAGTCCTCTGGCAGTTTCACAAAAGCATCCCTCCATTACAGGTCAAATAATTTCAGGATTCTTGTAGTCTTCATTCAGCTGAGGAATATTTTCCTGCATTACCTTTCAGTCAGATCTGCATGGGGCTCTAGGGCATGAAAACCAAGCAATGACCTCAAATTCATCCTTATTTTTAAAAAATCGAATCATCTTAGATGATCTTTTCTGACCCTCAGACTGGAAGGTGTCTTAAGAGGGTACTTCAGCATGGCCTCCTTCAGAGGAAATGGCAAACCCTCCTACCAACGGCAGCTGTTGTTTCTTCTAATAACATGAAATTCTGGAAAAAAAAAGAGAGAGAAAACAAATCATGGAATCACAGAATCATAGACTGGCTTGGATCGGAAGGAACTTCAAGCATCATCAAGTTCCAACCCTCTGCCACAGACAGAGCCACTAACCTCTGTATCTAATAAAATTGATAAAAACAAAACAACCCTTCCTATTACTAAGACCAAAGTCAGTATATGATTTAATTATGGCATCTCCCTATTTGAACTTCAACAAAAATTTCTCACTCTTTTCAGTTTTCACTCTGATTTTCAACAGAAATATCAGTTCATGGACGTTCACTTGGCTATTCTAAACAGTTCTTCCCCAGTTCTCAGTTTAGCATGGAAAAGGCTGGTCAAACCTTTCTAGCAAAGTTCCTCAGAGGAGAAAAATCCTTGCAATACCTATCTTTCACCATAGCTTTCCAGAGGAGAAATCTGTATCATCTTCTGTGCCAAGTTAGTCCACCAAGTGAAGTTTTAGTCTTGGTTAGAATTTAATTAAAACCAAATTTTTCAGAAGGAGAAAGTATTTCTCTGCTCAGAAAGAACAATTTCAAGTGCAGTCTCTGCAGTTCTCAGGTGCTTATAAAGGTTGGTAAAGCTGTGATATCAATTCCAGTTCTCCAGCATCTACCAGTGGACAGGTGTTCTCCTTCATTACTTATTAAGCAGGCAAACACCCAGAGTTTCACATCTCCCTCCCACCACACACATGAATTTGTATAGCCACATGCAGTGAATACAGTGTGTGTGTATTTTGTGAAGCAACAGCAGCATGCTTAATGTGGATGTGTAACTGGTTAGCCAGCTTCCCACATGCTTGCAGGCAAATTCTGCATCAATGCTGCTATAAAAATGGAGATTGGCATGTATTAGCGTTCCCACTTCCTGGAACAAAAGGCATAATTCATAGCTGAAAACACAAAAACTTTTCTTTTAGGAGACATAATTAGACACATTTCAAAATGTGCCCAAATCTTCTACATGACTCCTAACCGTTTGCTTTTTGCAAACTTGTGAAAATAAGTAAACAAATGATGTGTTAACCAGTTGGAAAGCTGAGAGCTCATTAGTGTTTTGTGAAGATACAGCGGTTTGTTATTTCTTCAATCACAGCTTTCTGACATGGCAAACGTCTGTCGCAAGTATCTGTTATCACCATTTCTCTAATTTCACAAAGTCACTGTGGCAAAGATATTGTTGCAGTGATTCGGGATATAGACAAACTGCCTTAACTCTGTCTTGTAATGGGTAAATGATGAAAATATGACATGCATTTTGCAAACCTCCAGATTGGCCACTCAGAACTCAAAAAGCTGATGCTTTCTACTTTCCTTCCCC
>JAPSGF010000027.1:7917814-7943542 GCA_035772895.1 Perdix hodgsoniae | reverse complement strand
ATTTAGGAAAGACATGGTAATTTAGATTGGTAAGGGTCTCGAGTGGCATTTCTAACAGGAAAAGCACTTGAAATTCTCTCTCTGCTATCATTTGTAGATTTCTTTTTTAATAATCCTCCTTATGCCCTAGCTATGACTAAATTTTTTCCATTATTTCTAAGACAATTTTGTCTAATCTGTTTGCACGTGACTGTTTATTGAGGAATTTAAGTAAGGTCAGTCATATCTGCTCCTCTCAAAACCATAATGCTGAATCTGGCGTCAAAATTTTGAGGGACTTAAGTCTGATTTACACAGATTAATTTGCACAGATGCAATTTTTTCTCCCCAAAACTGAACTGGTTATGCCTAGATAATCTGTAGCAAAGGTTACAGTGTGCCATCATAAATGTTTCTATGTGGGAATTACATTCACCAGAATAATCACAGGCCAAGGGTTTGAATTATTGCAGGATAATATTATCATCATTAAAGCACCGCAGTTAGACAAAGGCTACAATCCCCTTAAAAAATATGAGTAACTTTACATACATGTATCTCTATTCACATCAAAATATAAACAATGATATATAGGTCTTCCATACGCAGTTACTAAATATGCATGTATGTATTAGATGTTGTACTGAGGGACATGATTTAGTGGGAGAATATCTGTGGGAGGTGGATGGTTGGACTGGATGATGTCGGAGGTCTTTTCCAGCCTTGGAGATTCTATGATTCTATGCACATTCTTAAAGATATATTAAACATTCATATTTGCAGAGTTTGTAAAAAGGACATTTATTCTCTGGGTAGCATTCAGCTGACTGCAATTCAGTTCTACACCAAGCATCCAGACAAAGCCCAGGTTTTTCCCCTTTATCATGGAGTGCTGTGATTATCAGTGAGTGTAGTGACAGGACAAGGGCTGATAGCTTTAAATCAATAATGGGTGGATTTAGATTAGATATTTTGAAGAAATTATTACTCAAAGGGTGGTGAGGTGCTGGCACAGCTGCCCAGAGAAGCTGTGGTGCCCCAGCCCTGGAGGTGCACAAGGCCAGGTTGGATGGGCCCTGGGCAGCCTGAGCTGGTGGGGGGCAGCCCTGCACACGGGCAGGAAATCATCGAATCACAGACTCAGTAACTGAGTTAGAACTCAGTTGAGTCAGTCCAACTCCCCTGCAACGAAAAGGGACACCTACAGCTAGATCACAGTGCTCAAACTAGATGGCTTTGAGGACCCTTCCTACCCAAGCCATTCTATGATTCTGTCTCCTTTAACCACAGGACAAGAGCTTGGAAGGAGCAGCCTGCAAGGTATCTGGCTTCAGTGCAGTAGGTTCTGGTGTGCCCAGCATGGGCACCTTGTTGCTCAGAGAAGAGGAGCAGTTCCTACTATATCAGTGTAACGTATCTTTTTATAAAGGTAAGACACAGCATGTGAGCTGAAACATGGTCAAACCATGGCCATTTGAAACTGAAAGATGACTAAAAGGACACACTAAGGTATGGTCTGAAAAGTCTTGTGAGAGCTGAAGAGACAGGAGCCTGCAGAGAGAAACACCTGAAGATCTTGGCCGTGCGTAAGTCTCTTTGCAGTAGAAGAACTCAGTAGTAGTAACAAGTGCTAAGGTTTTCACACCTTTGAGTAAAAAATAAGCCAAATTCAGATTTCAATAGACCAAACTCCCATACACATCCCTTGAAAGAACTGGTCTAATTCTTACCTAATGTTAGCATCTAATTGATGCTAACACACATTCCTGAAAAACACCTGAACATGGGCTTGCATGCTTGAAGCTTCACTTGTTTTCTTCTTCCTCCAGACACACTGCTTGCTTTATGGGGGTTGCTTTTTACCACACTGTTTTACCAGTGACCTGCTGCACTGCCAGACTCTGAGCTCCAGCAGGACACTCCAAACAGACTCAGCTTCTAGCAACCTGAGGTGCTAGAAACACCTCCAGTGCCAAAACCCATCCACTCCTCCTAATTCTACTTAAATAAATACATAAAAGCTACAGTTGCATTTGAAACAAATAAATAAGCATCCAGATTATCTCCTTGAAATAGCTCATGTGGGACTGAAAACATACCCAAAGTGATACAAATGTACAGCCACGTGAGACATGACCAAAGTTCATTTAATATCACCAGTTATTAAAAGCTTTGATAACCAATTCTGACATTAGTAATCTAAAGATACAGCAAAACAGACACCCATCATTGCTTGCACGGCTCTCTGAAGCTGTCAGGAAAAAAAATAAAAATGTATTTCAAAAGATGTTATCTCAGATGTTATATTCTGAAAATATAGGCACTGGTACTGAGAGTGTCCGGCTTATGTTTGCACTTGCCAACACACATTAGAGTGAGCGATAACCTACACCAGTGAAGCTGCTTTTCCACCTCCTCTTTGACCAAAAATAAGCATAACTGAACAGTGCATAGGACATACAAGCTTCAGGGGTTTCTGGTATTTTTGAATTGAACTCGTTCTTTATTTCTACTGGCAGATTCTTGATGATCATCCCTTGCAAAGTTGTACAGCATGTAAAAAATGTTGCTTAATTCACTTTCGGTGTTTTACAGCACATAAATTTGTGTAAGATTAATAAAATGGAACTTCAAAATAATTTTGATAAATCACATTACTCTCTTACATTACATTTATGTTATTCTCTTCTGGAAATGTTATGAAGTGGGTATACACTGCCAGACACGATGTCTAAACTATGGGTGTGCAGTGCTTAGTTTAATTGGATCTATTGGATCCTGGAGGAACAGGACTAAGTTTAAGTTTGTTTACACTACACCTTGACTTCCAATGTGGAACTGCATTGTTTTGAATGAGAAGCATCCACAATCAAATTACTTCGAATAGTTGGGTTTGGTTGTTTTTTCAGATTTGAAAGAAGGGAAGTGGTACAGGACCTCAAAGCACTGAAGACAACACTACATTCCCATCTCTGACTGGGTCGGGTTGGACTGAGCTCTGAGCACCCTACAATAGCTGCAGGTGCCCCTGTTCATTGCAGGGCAGTTGGATGAGAAGATATTTAAAGGTCTCCAACTCAAACGATTCTATGATCTTTTCCGAACTGTGCTCCCTATGCCATAAATCACATAGCAGGACTTGAGTAGTGATAAAGAAAGAGAGGAAGCTCCATGCTCTGGGAGTTTGGATATCTCTCAGCTCCCACAATGCCTGTCTGTGTGCAGACCTCTTCCTGCAGGCTCACAGACGTACTCATAGCAATTTGCAGTTATGAAAAAAGACAGGCATGAGAACAAAACCAACACAACAGAATGCACGCTATGATGTTCATCACCTTTGAGTTACAGTGTTGACACGAGTGAAAATTCTGACCGGGAAAAGTGCATAGAAGGGAAGTAGAAGCTACTTTTAGCTGGTGTTTTAAAAACTAAAGCAAGCCCTCCGATGTGCATTTTCCCACAGAAATTCCTTTTCTAACAGCAGAGCACAAACTTTTGACGCTTCCTTGTGAGAACGACACAGAAAAGCAGAGAACCCACCTGCATCCAGCACGCAGAACAACCACATCACATCAGCCTCCACCTGTGCCCAGCGCAGGCGACGATCCCAGGGCGATGCTCCGCGCTCGGGAAGCGGCGGCTGGCGGGGCTGCCGGCGGCACGATGTCCGCTTTCCAGCGGGTGGAAGCGAAGGGTTCGCCCCGCCTTCTGTCTCCTCCTCGTCTTCCTCCTCCTCGTCCTTTCCCAGGCTGGGGACAAAGACACGCAACTTTGGAATAGCGGGGCAGATAGCGGGTCAGGGGCGATGGGCAGAGAAGGGGCAGCCAACATCGTGGGAGCCGCCTCCCCGCTGCCTCCTCCCTGTTATAGGGGTCTCCCCTCTTGTGCTCCTCTTGTTTTCCAGGCTGTGTTCTTCGCACCGCCGATCGAATAGGCGCTGAGTTACTGCGTGCTGAAACCCGTTTTCAGAAATAGAAATAGCACATGGCTTGACAGCTCTGCAATACAGCGCTTTCTGTTACTACTGCTGTCTACAACTGCTCTTTTATTTAGAAAGAAAAAAAAAAAGAAGAAGAAGAAAAGAAGCCCACGGGGAGAAAATCACTGAATAAAGATACTGGAAGAAAAATATTCTGGAGTATGCCTCAAACATCTCGTAGCTCTGGTTCTTGCTGGGCTTCTAAAGAGCCTTAAATTCACAGACCACAGGTAAATCCTGGAAAGTAATTGTGTTGGCTGTAATATTCCACTTCAGCTGATGAAACCTTTTGTTTAGTCATGCTTACCAGCTTTTTCACCTCCTCAGGCTTAAAGATGGACAAACTGGTGCCCCTGTTGTTAAAGAGCCAAGCAAAAACAATGCTGTGAAAGCTTAATGGAGAACTCTTGGGTGTCACTTCTTGTGTTAACAACAATATTTTGCTCAAAAATTCAGCATAATTAATCTACTTTGTGAAATAAACCAAGAATTGTTGAATGAAATAGATCAGAAATGTACCTGCTGCTATTTATGAGTTACCAGCTTGGGAGTTTTTAAGAAGTAAGTTGTAACATGTCATCAGTGCAAAGAAATCATCAGGCAGTTACGTGCTTGATTCATTTTTCTGAATCTCCATTGCCATGTTCTGGATGGCATCTGTTTGGGGTTGGTTCTGGTGATGCTTCAGGAATTAAACTGGCATTTTTGATTTGAACTCCTTTTAGGGAACGCCATATCAGCCCATGGATTTCTCGTCTGCCTCCTGCTTCCAAGCAAGTGTGTGAGTTTTGCTACTAATGTAATGTCATTCCAAAAAAAGGATAGTAAATGAATCAAGTACAAGCAATACTGGGAACACCAGTGATGTTCCCCCAGTGTGGCAGTCAAATAGGTGCATCTGTACTGTCTTTCACCACCCCAGTGCTCTTTCTGTAGCAGCTGGAGATGCGCAGCACGTTGGAGCCTGGCTGTGCACCATTGTGTAAAGGCCAAACAAGGGAGTTGCACTCGAAGGTCCTTATGGGTCTCTTCAAGATTGGGATATTCTCTGATTACATGATCTGTGGAGGTCAGTGTGTCTATGGAATAGTCACATCCTACTTTCAGCAGCCACCCTTCAAGCTGTGAGAATGTCTAAGAGATGTTTACATTATGTTCTTATGTTCCTATGGGAACTGTTTTTACTGTCCTCGGTTATAATCACTGTAACTTTTAAAGTTCTCTCTGAGAAAGACTTAATAATTCCAGATCATTCTGCTTTGCATTTTGTTCTTGACTTTATCCTTCTTCAGGATCACCTGAGCCCTAGGGGCGACATCTCTTCAGTTGTTCTCTAAGGAAAAAAATGTTTCCTGACTCTTTCCCTGGTTTCATTACAAAGATTTCAGATTTGCTTCAGTCATCATAATTTAATTGGGTCAACTCATAACGATGGAGTGGTAGCACTGATGTGCTTATATACTCTGTATAATCTGAGACAGTGTCACTGAACAGTGCTGGCACACGGCTCTACTGTAGAAGCACGGCCTCAACAAGAAGCTGTTTTGATATTATTAGGTTCATTTTGTATTGCATGACGGTGAAAAAATAAAGAGAAGTCATAAAGAAAAGAAAGGAAAATTCTCCCCTTCCGCCCATCCATGACTGCAATCATTTGTAATTCTTAAAAACCTTACTGTAAAGGAATTCACCAGTGAATACTGGAAGTGAAACCAAAGATCTTGTAATCCATGGGTTGAAACCCCCAGCTAGTTGTTTACTTATTAAAAAAATGGCAGCAAATGACAAATGCATTGGCTTCAGTTCCACATTTAGATGTTCTGGATGGTGCAGATTTCACAGTTTGTGAGTTTGGAGAGAGAACAGCTGATGTGAGTCCAAAACTGAAATTGCTCATCATTTCTGTATTCTGCTCAAAGCATATGATGATGATGAGACTCCGAAAGCAGCTACTGAAATTTAGGTTTAGAAACAAAAAATGTAAGTCATTTCTGTTTTGAAATGAGAGAAGACTTTTGATAAAACCACCATGAGAAGAAATAAAAATTCATTCTGGTAAGTGTGGAGAAAGATTTGTTTATGACTTGTAAACCAATGCAGAATTTGTGAGTTAAATGCAGTTTTCTTTAGCTAGAAACAACCTTTCTGTTCATTTATCTGAACACAGGTATTTCATGTGTTTTGAGGCATCACTGAGTATCCTGTTCAACACTTTTCTGCCAATCTAGAGGAGTGTGAGTCTCCAAAAGGTGCTCTCCTGGCATCTCAAATTACGCTATATACCTGTGGGCAGCCAGCTTAAGCATTTTGGGTCTCCAACAGAACTGATAATTGTGAAAAACATGATGCAGGTAAGACAACATTGCACAGAGTGATCTAATAAAATATATTATCTGTTTGAAGTAAGAGCTTCTGTGCATAAGGCTTGTCTAGTTTTCCACGTATATTATCTAGCCTAATGAAAATGCTACTCCTGTCTACAGATCTTATCTTACACATCTTTTGACTATCATAGCAGCAGCAGCATGACTATTCAGTGAGCCAGTTCTTTCAGTTGGTTAGGGTTTTGCTTAGGTGTCTGTGAGGCTCTGACAATCCTATATGATGAATTTCTCAATCATAATCAGCTGATGTTTAATTCAGCTACAGATTGTAAAGATACATGTGAGACATAGAAGCATTTCCCAGAGCCTGGATCCAGACTGCAGATCTCAGCTGTTCCTTGACTCCATACTGACTGGTGTTCATACACTAACTGTGGCAATGTACCCTCTTTTCCTAGTCACTCCCAACAATGAGGATTCTCCAACTTCAGGGGCACCTCACTGTACATCTGAGATGCAGAGAGAGAGATTTTTTTCTCTTTCCAGTTGCTTTCTTTCTGAAGGTTATAGTGAATACAAACTACTCGTTCTGTAGCATGATACTTGCTTCAAGGGAAATCTGCATGGCCAATCCTGTGTAGACAGCCTAAGCTTCATCCTCCAAACCATTCATGTCATCGTTCTCTTGTTTCCTTGGGGAGCCAAGGGATAATCAGTGAATCCAGGGAAGACTTAGAAAAAAGGTCAAATGATCGTAGAGGACAGGTACCTTTACATATTTGCATTTGGCTGGCAGAGCCTCACCCCAGCAGAAGTCTCTTGGGGATGTTCTCCATCCAGTTGCACAGACAGCACATTCCCTATGAAAATGGATTACAGGCATTTCTTTCTCCTTCCACACTGTTGGATCCAACACTTTCAATCAGATGGAACAAGACCAGGATTTTCCATTGTTACTTTGAAGTGTTTTTTGAAGGCTCAAAAGTCACATCAAGTGTCCTCAGACAAAGAGGACTTTTTAAATGAAGGCTTGATTAGATGAGCCCTCAGTTTGCATTGCCCTTCTGGAAGTAGGTGTGTGCCCGCAAGCAACAGAGAGAAATGAAATATTTGTGATGCTCACTGTTCCAAATTTAGCTCCTACAAACACATCTGTTCGTTGTATACCCAGCAATCAATTCTGTCTCTCTGTCATTTGACCTCCCTAACAGCCTCTGTCTGCTACAGCTGCTTCTTCAGTCACCCATCCTACCATCCAGCAGTTCTCACTTGCTACTTGCATTTATCTGATTTAAGTCTCTCACCTCCAGGGCTTTTGCATCCATCTTATCAAAGTCCTAGGGATGCAGGAGGCTAAGACACAGACCCAGAGATCTACACTCCTCCTTCCACCATTTTCCAATCTGATATATCCTAGAGAAACTTTTTCTCCTTGGCAATAGGAAGGGAATGAAACTGATGAGTTTCCTGATGTCCAGTCAGAGACTTTTTCTTGAGCTGAGGTAGGTGAAGAGCTGCTTTTTCTCTTTCTTTGCCTTGGCTGGCCATTTTGCCCCTCACCAGGAGCTATGACAACTGGATTCTATTTAGAGCTTCTTTGTAATTTAGTAGATGGCCAGAGATATAGTGCATATACATATATGTACACATACATAGATATATACAAATAAGTATGAATGGAAAATACTGGGTCCAAATGGAAAAATACTGTCAGTCCAAACTAGCCATACATTCGAACATCAAATTTACCATAGGACAACAGTGTGAACTGATCTGTTTATATCTCTGATTGCGTTCTCCATGAAGGGCTGCATTTAACTTTTCTTAACAACCGTTTAATGGTTCATTTGAATCAAAGATGACTTTTAATAGAGTTATATTTCATACTAG
Source organism: Perdix hodgsoniae (assembly GCA_035772895.1). Lineage (NCBI taxonomy): Eukaryota > Metazoa > Chordata > Aves > Galliformes > Phasianidae > Perdix > Perdix hodgsoniae. Next base: position 7,935,370 of record JAPSGF010000027.1, on the reverse strand, counting down.
ATGTGAGGCATGCCTTTTTTTCAACCAAAAACTTGTTTTTGGCAGTAGGAAGGATGCAGCTGTGGAGCCCACCAAGATCGGAAAAGAAAAATGAATTAGGATGAAGAAAAGGACTGGGTGGATGAAAATGTATGTTTTAAAGATTGGCATGAGTCAAAATACCAGAGATTATCTGGTAGCTAGAAGGTCTAATACAGCAGTGGAGATTATCAAACTGTTTTTCTTACTTGAATCTCTAGTTTCTGGATTCATTTGGATCTGTGAAAATCAAAACTTTCATTTTTAAACACTTGCACTAATTTAAAGTCATTTCATATATGACCCCAGTTAAAACAGACCCATGAAAACTACAAAAGAACCTCAAAGCTACTCATGTTTTTCTAAAAAGGCAATTTAAAAGAAGTCAAATAATGTAAGCAAATCTGGAAGGCTCAGAAGTTAAATCAAGTTGAAGTTTCTATAAGCTTTAAAACTGAATGATATACAACATTTCTGACACTGGATTTACCCATCTGATATATGCATGCATAAAAAAGGTACATTTTGTGTCATTCAGGAAATCTCTTTAATATTCAAAAAATATGACTAGAGACTCAAAACTACTACCTGGTAACTTTTTGCCTCCATTTGTCTCCATTTAAGTTAGGAGTAAAATCTATATTTCTAAACTTCTGTCCCATTCTTGCCTCATCCTTAGCAATTGGCCTCGAAGGGGAATTTTTTCCATCAAGATATTCTGTTTTCTGGAGGATGAAAATTATTTCCGTTTATTTTAAAGCAAAGCACAGTCTGTCAAAGCATAGCAACAAGATTTCTCTTGCAACACAAACCAAGTATCTGAAGAGCAGGCATTTCAAGAGAATTTTAAAAAGATACATCCAGCTCCATGACTGTTGTTATCCTGATCTCTCCCAGTGCACCTAATTAGGACTCCAGAGAATTATAATTAAAAAAGGGAGACCTCCTTTCTCCCTTGCTCACAAATCCCTTGACAAACTGCTTCTCTATTAGAAAATGATGCATCCTAGTTGGAGACAGATTCCATTTTTGTCAAAAAAATATAGCTGTGAGATGGATGTTGCTTCTCTCCTATGTGTCTCTGTTGTTTTTACTTTGCTGTTTTACTCTTGGTGCTCTCCCAGACTTTATAACTCTCCTTCAGCTAAAACATCATGTCTTCCAAGTCTGTCATGATGGGACTAAAATATGACTTTTGGTTTTCAGAGTAAACTTCCAATGTCTGTCTGAGAAAAATATATCAGATGATATCCCACAAAAATCCCAGTTCTATGATAATTTTCACAATTGGGGAAAACCAGCACTTTATGATACTTCTAACTTACTAGTCTGTGATCCTCTAGTAAATGGTGGATTTGCAGATGATCTGTGAAGACATGCTGAACAGAACAACTGATATTCTGATTTTAATTAAAGTCAATGCCCGATTTTAAATAAAGTCAGTGTTTTTGTTCTATCTGAAATTTGAAGAACTTTCTTTCTTTGAGCTCCAAGTGTAGGAATATATAGTCTCCTACAATTTTATTAAATACCTACAAAATGTAACAGTAACTTTCACTGTCGTTCTCCATGAACAATACATCTATTCATTAAATGAGTCTTTCACATGAACTGCCCATTAATACTTGCCTGTACAGTTTGTATCTGTCACCCAGGCTTACCCAAGCCATGACTTGAACACAAAAAATTGGAATAACCATGTTTCCAGTATTATAAGGATTTAACAATTATGCTAATTTCAGAAGCATGTTTTAACCAAGAATCATTTGCAAAATACGCATTTGCTTTCTATTTCCAATGCTAGACCTAATTGTTGAACAAGCAGTTGTTTTCCAGCAGATGTACGCATGCTGCCAACAAGAGCAACCATGTCATACAAGAGCCAAGGTTCTTAAAAAATTAAGTAGATTTTTTAGCAATTTGACAGCTGTTTTTTCTTGGCATTGGTAATTAAAAATCCCTAAGAGAATGCTTTCAAGGCTTTATGACAATCCTGGCCAAAAATGTAATTGAATGAGGATTGAAATCCCACAAAAACTGATTTGCAGAATACTTGTCAGGTTCTGTAGTTACCATTGCCACCTTAGGAAAAAAAGAACAGGCACCTCAGCTATGTAGATTTGTATCCTAACTTCAGCAGCAAGCAGCAAATCCATAGTAAATCTGGCTGTCTGATACAGAATCAGCCATGTGAATACCCAGGCAGTAAACACCAAGTAAAGACACAGTGAAGGAGGCAAGCAGGCTCCAATTCTGTAGAACAGGACTCACTGTTGTATTTAGTTTTATTATGTATAAGCTTGTTCCAAGCCAATGGACTATAATGTAACATTCAGAAATGAAGACTGTACAAAGGGGAGATATTACTACTATGCAAACTACTTCTGTGATTCTTTTCAGTTATGCAACTTCAATGCAACTGAACATAAAAATTTGCTTTTTAAGAGCCAGCAAGATAGTCTCTGGTCTAGAAATATTCTCCCAAAGCTCTGAGTAGCTCTTCTTTGCTGATGAGTTGTGCAAATGGGATCAAATGGTTTCTACCAGCAACCTGGTATCATACACTTGTACCTCTTTCTCCCTGAAATAGGTATTTCCTTGGATGTAACTGTTCCCAGTGGGCTGATGGGGCACAGTCTGACAGTAGTAGACATTCAGCAGTGGAGAAATTGAGCTTTAGCCTTTATGATTAAGATTACTAGTTTGGCAAAAGGCCAGACCAGACAAATACAGAACAATAGAATAATACCTGTGTCAACAATGCACGTACTTGATGTGAGTACATTCCTGAGATGGCTGTTGTTTTGAGTTTGTCTTCAAAATACTGGTTCACTGTGCTGCACATTTGCAAGCTCACAGAGGGCAAATCAGCAATTGTCAAATGCCCAGTACATACAACCCAAATTAATGAATACCATCAGCAAGCTGAATTCTACAGTAGTCTCAAATATATTTTTTTGTATGTGGGAATAATCCTCAACCCAATAAGTAATGAGTATGAGCATTAGCTTTTTTGACAGAGCCCCTGGACAGTGTGAAAGAAGAGCTGAGAAATATTTATGTACAGGGCAGGCATTCATTGCTGTTGGGCATACCATTGGCAATTACTTTTTAACAAGAGAACAGATAATTTCTTTCTTTTCTTTTTTTTTTCCCTATTCATCAGCCTGTAAAAGGATGGGTAATATTTAAATGCTAATGCTTGGTCTCCAGCTGGATTTATGGATTGCTGTGTTTCAAACACAGGTATTTTTGCACCAGTATACTACAGATCTCTGTTAGCAGGAGGTGTCATTCTTGTATAGCAGAAAAGGGAAAGGGCCCAGGGCCATTCTTAATATATAAAACAAAAATGTTGAATTCTAAAAAGAAAGAAAAAGCACCTACGCATTTTGGTTATATCCTTGGGGCTTCTGTTGTTAGGCAGATATTCCTTTGAAAAGCACTATCCTATTATTTAAATTAAAGTAGCAGATTTCCTGAGGCAGGAGAGGTGTCAGACCACAAAGGCTCACTACACACACAGGTGCACGTGGGTACCTTCACTCACAAAAGCAGCCCCCAGGAATCTCCTGAGAAGTGAGCTCCCTTCAGAGACTCACTCCTCAACTTACTATTCCTGATGTCTTTAGCAGGTGTAAAACATCTCTGGTCAGGGAAGTTCCAAAGGAAGTTCCAAAGGAAGGCCCATACGAGTGGTGGTCTTACTGTACCTGTAAAGAAAGCCAGTAAGAACCTTTCATGTCTGTTTGTCTGTACCTTTTTACATCTCTTTGTTTTTTGGTGATTTGGGGGATTTTTAATTTTTTGGTTTGTTTATTTGGGGACAGGATTCCTTTTTTTTTTGTGTAGAGTAGCTATGAGTGACAGTCCATGACTAAAGACAAGGATAACAGGGTTGTAGCCAATGACTTAGGAGCAGCTGCTGCAGAGGTAGCAACTACTGTTTGTGTTTGCAAAGATAACATGCTGGAGCTCTTCTGTACCTGTTTCTGTTGAGTACAACCAAAAGATGGCAGCATTTTACTCAGCACGGATGTGAGCTGTTGAAGCAAAACATGAAACTTCTGTTTGAGGTGTCAGGGTTTCATTATAATTCCTGCAAAATGCAAGCAATTCCAAAATCTGGTTATACCGTAAATAAGAATAATTACAATCCTCAGAACATTTCTTTTTTCCCATAATTTTAATAAACTAAAACTGCTTAACCATCATTCTGGGAGACTGAGAACACAATGGGGTTTCTTTCAGTACAATCAGGTTTATTTTGTACATGCCTTTCTGTTTCTCACCAAATCCCATCTGTAATTAGACTTGAAAATAAGTTTTGCTAATTTTTGACATTTGAAAGTAGGAAATATTGACTGCTCCATAAGAGCTTTCTCTGCATTTAAACCTATAAAGATTTTTTGTTTAATACTTATTACTTGAGGCAGCTTTCCATTCCTGTGGGATGCAGGTCAGAATTATTTCAATCCCAACTAAGTGTGGAAAGTGAGATATACAGAGCTATTTAGCTTCTTAGCATGTGACTTTTGGCACTCAAAACATTGCAGATAGCTTTAAGATAATTGATGGCTGAAATACACACATTTCGTTAAGTGTACCTGGATTTAAGGGCTTCAGTGTGTAGTTGGACTGCCCTGTGCAGTAGTGGTAACATCACTGATATTATGTCTTAAAACTTTCCCTCATCTAAGCCAGGTGAAGGGACAGAAAATTCTCCTTGAATCTAGTCTCTGCCTTCAGGCTCAAAAAGCCTCCTGCTGGCATTTTGAGGCCTATTAGCCTAATGAGAAGGGCTGCAATTTTAATTTGAAAATGCAGTCTGGGTGATGTTCACTGAATACTTTGTCTCTGACTCCCAGTAGATGCCTGCATTCGTTGTCACTGGATCAATGCAGAAGAGCCCACTTCCAGCACATGTGATTGTGTGTGCTTGACAGTGGTAATAACTCCCAGATGAAAACCTGAAGAAGCTCAGGAGCCACATGTTATCCATCACCATTGCTGCCAAGTCACTATGGGACTGTGGGTAAAAAGCTGTATCATACATCTTTTTGGTTGCAGGTTTTTGTGAGCTGAGAAAAAAAAAATTGCAAGATATTTTACAGTGGAGAACAAAATTACTCCACGGCAGTTTAAAGATGGTTGGCTGATTGAGTGTGAGTCTGAAGGACCAGCTTAAGTTGGAGACGTCATTCTAAAGCAGGGGGATCATCAAGGCAGATGGGACCAATGATGTGAACAATCACTGCCCCATAGGCATATAAAATGAGGCAGATTGGGAGGTTCTCATCCTTCACCACTGACATAGCCAAGATGAGGTGATCCTCTGCTCTTCATCCTCGTGGGCCTGACAGCACATCCACCAACTCAGTGGCAGTGAGGAATAACATCACAGTGTGAGGAGTTTTGTCTGTATGAGCTGAAGCTGAGGGCTGCTGAGTGCTGGGGAAAATAAAAATTGTTATGAGCTGTGGAAGAACTAGTTAATCAAATTAAAACAAGCAGATGTAAGGCTGTTTTCTAAGCTATCCATTGCTTTTAATTTATTTATTAACTGTCAAAGTAAAGTGGTTGTGGCTGCGTTTGTTAGTTACGCAGAAATTACAGTCTCAGAAAATAAGATCTTGGCACACAGAGTCAATGAAACCATTTGAAAATAATTCTCAATACAAAAAATACTGCCTAGAGATCAGTTTGTGGCCAAAGAGCATATCCAACCTGTCCATGTTGCCAGCCATGGTCTCCAACGGGAATTGGAAATGAAGCTATAAATTGGGTTTGTTAGATCTCTAGCCACAAATGGGTGGAAAGAAAGCAGGGCAAGGGATCCAACTTATTCTACAAAGCTGATCTGAAGACGCATTATTCTTTCTGGAAGCTGCAGAATGATTTTCTTCAACACATTTTTTTTCTACTATTTGTAACTTGACTTCATCTTTTCTTGAACAAGGACCATACCAGAGCCAAAGGAGAACATGTATCAACTGGATGGATTTTGCCTCTGTGTTTCTGGAGCCGTAGTTACTGGAGCCTTCCTCCAGGAGCCCAAGATCAGCAGAAGGAGATGTCTGAGAAGGTAAAAATGGAAGTGAAACTGCTCTGAAACATTTTTCTGTGCCACATTTATCATGCCTGTATATTTCTACGTGGTTGTATCATGTTGGGACTCAAATAAAAGAAAATTTAAAAAAATTGAATGTCATTTTTCCCAAACTCTTGGTAGTTTTAGGTACGGCTCCAAATCTGACACCAAGTCAGCTAGGCAGAATAATGAATGAATTAACTTCTACTTTCCTACTTAGTGTGTAACTCAGGTGTTGATTTAAGACTGATTTTCTTTCATCTTGTTGATGCAGTTTACTTATGCCCAGGGCTGCATTTTGTATATTTCAATCAGTAATTCTGTTGTGAGCATTTCAATAAGAATGCAGAACTACTGGTGAAAAGTGACCAATAGTTTTTAAGGCTCATGGTGTTAAGAGCAGATTTAATTTAAAAAATGGATGTGATGTGATGTCAGCACTCACATCACATTGCTCATTCATCAGCAGCAGTCTATTCTATCTGGAGTGTTTTTACCACTAGAACACAAGGTAAGCCATCTTTCATATGTGTGAAAATCAGCGTATAGGGTGGTACATGTTGGAGAACTTCACCACTTGTGCTTATTTTTTTCCATTACTTCACACCTAATAATACTGGGCTATCAAAATAAAAGTGTTAAAATTCTACCTGAAACTTCTGCTGTCTCTGTTAGCAGCCTTGATTATCCATCATGGACAAGACTTCCAAGACTTCCATTTATTGCGAGGAATAACAATCGCTTTCTGCTGGTCTTGTAAAGAAGTCTGTCAGAAAGAAAACTGCAATTCTCTGTAATAAATTATAGTAGTGCTCCAGTTTAGTGTCTGGAAAGTAAAAGCTGATAAAAACCTACCACAGATTTCTGAGTCCGTCTGATTAGCGGGACATTACATTTTCTTTCACTGTCACTCCACATATAGCTTTTCTTGCAGTATTTTCATTAGCAGTACAGCTAAAATGGTCACTAAACCTAATTATATGCTTCGGTCATATATTTCTATTAAGATGAATTTTCTATAAATTAGGCTTATGTCTCTTGATGATTGTACACGACTCCAGCTGCTAATTAAAAGTTGTGCTGCCCAGTAGAGCACACTGAGCTCACATCACCTGCAACAACTAATATTCTTCTCTAGAAGTACCTTGCAGTTCCAAGATTCTGTTGGAGTCAGCATTACCACTCCCATTCAGCTGAATGACAGCAGCTAAGCATCCCTTAAAAAACAATATTTTCACCCACAGAAAAGCTTGTCAGGATTTTGAGTGCAGTATCCAAATGCATGACTCAGAGATGTGTGCTCCATATCCAGTGAAATCAAAAGGTTTACAAACAGGGTATCAAAGTCATGGAATATTTTAACGTTCATAAAGAAGAAGCAAACATCTGTTTAGGAAAACTGTTTGGTCTTTACAGTCAGAGTTTATTTCAGTCTTAATAGTCAATCTCACTGCTGCTCTGAAAGCAATGCCTCATATATTTTGGTGTTGGTTCACAACATCAGAGTGAATGTTGGTGGTATGGCAGTAGAGGTTGAACCTTCCCAACAGTATTCCATTACATGTTGTTGTGTCCAACAGATGGCAGCAAAGGGGCAGTCTGATCCAATGGCATCTGACATAGAAGTGCAGATGAAGAAAAGGGTGTCATTGAACTCCTTGGGCAGAAAAAAAAAGGTATCCACTGACATTCATCAGTGTTTGCTGGGCATTTATGAAGACCAAACAGTGGATGTGAGCACAGTGAGGCAGTGTGTTTCAGCAGTGATGACAGTGATGTAAAAGACAAGCCACATTCTGTTGGGCCATGCAGATTTTCATGAGCATGGCATGTAGGCTCTTGCTCATCTTATGGTCTCAAATTGAGCCAGGAAAGGTTTAAGTTGGATATCAGGAAAAACTTCTTTAGAGAAAGGGTTGTTAAGCACTGGAATAGGCTCCCCAGGGAGGTGGTTGAGTCACCATCCCTAGATGTGTTTAAAAATGGTTTGGATGTGGTGCTCAGGGACGTGATTTAGCAGAGAGCTGTCACAGTTAGGGTAGTATGGTTAGGTTGCAGTTGGACTTGATGATCTTTAAGGTCTTTTCCAACCTGAGCAATTCTATGATTCTATGATTCTATTATCTCTGGTGAAAATGCATAGCTAATGATGGTAAAAACATTGAAAATTAGCATTTTGTAGCTCAGAATTTGTTCTATCGCATAATGTTATTATGATCTTAGTATCTGTTGTAGTTTCCATGGAAGTAAAGAGGAGGCATTACTTTTGGAGAGACCTACATAATATGTACTCAACTTTTACACGCTTTCATTCTAAAAGACAGAAAAAAAGAAACGTGCATTTTCAGAAATTTGGCAATCTGTAGACTTTCTTTTTTTTTTTTTTTAATTCTCTTCTATGTTGCAGCCAAAAGGATTTTTTTAATTATTTTTAACAATGGGATTATTGCAGTTAATTTTGTTTTTTAAAATAAGTCTCCCTTAACCGATACATGATATTTTCCCAGTAAGCCATGGGAAATAATTTAGAGCACAAGATAACAAATAACACTGGGAAGATAGAGAAAATGTATTACCAGCACTAAAACCATCTGAAAATGTCAGTCTGGAAAGAACCTACGAGTGCTGAGTCCATTTCCTGCCTTCCTCAGAAAATACATTATTTTAATCTCTATCACAATCTGATAAATCTCTGTCTTCAGACTTATTTTTTTGCCCCTTTCAAAAAGTCAGAATGAAACTCATATCATGACTATGTGTTTGTGTGTTTGGTCCTGTGCCTGCTTTCCATTTTTATATAACTATTTATTCTCACAATACCTACCACATTGACAAATTTTAACAGAGTAGTCATGCCCTTCTTCAGCCTTTGGTTTGCTAGAATATATAAACTGGATTTTTAAGGAATCTCCATTCCTTCACTGGAATTTGTCATGGATGACCTTTAGTGCTGACTGGAGTCAGTAAATACATGAACAACTGAAACCTTGGAATAGTATAGATACACATCATAGGGGAGCAGCTGAGGGAACTGGGGCTGTTCAGTGTTGAGAAGAGGAGGCTCAGGGGAGACCTTATTGCTCTCAACAGCTCCCTGAAAGGAGGTTGTAGTGAGGTAGGGGTCAGCTTCTTCTCCCAGGTAACAGAGACGGAACAAGAGGTAGTGGCCTCAAGTTGCACCAAGGGAGGTTCAGCTTGGATATTATGAACAATTTCTTCACAGAAAGAGCAGTGAGACAGTGGCACAGGCTTCCCTGGAAGGTGATGGAGTCACTGTCTCCCTGGAGGTGATTAAGGAAAGGGTAGATGTAGTATTTAGGGACGTGGTTTGTGGGCAGTAGTGGTGGACAGTTAGACTAGATGATCTGAGAGGTCTTTTCAGCCTGGAGAAGAGAAGGCTGAAAGATTTACAAGTATTAACATGATAGCTTTGATATTTCACACTCACTCACTGTCTGGGCACCATTTCGAGGTGGAATATGGCTGCAGCTATCAGTGAATATAAGAATAGGATTTCATGAAAATGCTCTCTGAAGTGCACCCAGTGCTTCTGAAGTTGCATGAACTATCATCTCCCAAGGGAAATGTGTCAACGTACATATTTTGCTTTAAAAGGCTGAGCAGCAAGCTTTTTTTAGCATTAAGCTATATCAATACGAACTTAATGCTTCAAGCATGCAATAAAAATGCATCTGTACTGTATAACATAAAAAAATTGACCAAGCTCATGTAAATAAGAGCAGTGATAACAGATGCAAAAATAAATGCGATATCATAGCACTCAATTTTCATTTGGCAGCTATCTCAAAAATAGTTCCTGTGGGAAAACTATCACATGTAAGAAGTCTCTACTAACCCATGTAAATAAATCTATCCGGTTCCAATTTGCCACATTTGTGATGTAAGCTGGAAAACTGCAATCCTGGGTAGCAGACTTGGGCTCTTGGTGTTACTGCAAAGTCTGCTGCTTTGCTCTGAGGGGGGTGGTGGCTCTTGAGAGGGCAGAATCTCTCCCTGCAAATGCTGACAGCTGAGATTTCGTGCCCAAAATTCACAGCAAGTCTCCTTTTAATTGTCAGATATTTTCACACGCACACACAAAAAAAGAATTTTTCTGTACCATGTTGTCTCACAGATGAATAAATACACATGAAATTGTTTTTGTTCCTTAGTTAACTGTGGCTGTATGTATTAAGTAGCTTCCTACAAGATAATTTATTTAGCATGTGAATGCAGTACCAAAACTCTAATCAGTAGACCAAAAAGCATGGTCCTCACATTGTTGAGAAGTGGAAAAAAGGTCATTAATACAGAAATTGGTCAGGTTTTCTTTGTGCTAGCATCAATTTTTGCCTATTTCCAGCAATGAAGAATTGTAAAAAATAGTCTGTAGATAAGATCTCACATGAAGTGAGGGACTGAAATTTCTCTTTTTTTGCCTCCCTGGGGAGACAGGGAAAAGAAGGGAGATAAAACTGTGTTTCCTTAGTAGAAAGGCACATGGGAGTCTTGAATCTGTAGATTATGGGCTCTAACAGGGCCATATACACTTGAGTATGTAGCAAATAGAGATGGGAAAAGAGGCTGCTCAAAAGTGATCTTTATGAGAGTTATAAAAGCCTAGAGTCTAGAATCAGAGAGGAGGTCACAGTGCATATCTGTTTATATAACAGCTGTAAGCTGCATATTGATCTGGTTTTGAGCAGTGACAAACAAAGATGTGAACCCAGCTAAGGCAGATTGCAGTCTGGCACAAACATGCATCAGTCAACATTCAGGATCCTGCGTCAGTGACACAGAACGTAGCCTGGGTGAGGTTTGAGCTTTGGGTGGCTTTTTAAAATACATTGATATGGGAAGCTGTTTGCAACTCTATCCCACAAGATCATGTTTTGCAGAGCTTTGGGCAGTCACGCAGGAAGGCCACCAAAAAAATGCAAAGTAGCATAAATCAACAAACAAAAAACCCAAGGGAATAATTTTGAAAAATATTTATTTTACCTTTGAAAATCATGTTTTCTTTCATTTTCATTCCATGTTTCTCATTACCTTACTCTTCTTTCCCCACTAGCACTCTCTTCACGGGAGGGCTCATTAGGATGTCTCATTAGAGCAGTTAGAAGTGAGTGGCTGCTCTGACTGTCATCTGAGCAAAGTCAGTATATAAGACGTCATGAAAGGTAAGGACTGTTCATTGGTATTAGCTGTTGAGAACAACTTTCTGCAATGTTTTGCTTTCTCATAGTAGATTAAGAGGAGCTTGCAGAAGGGTAAAAGAACTGGATGAAAGATAACTACTAGAGAAATTCTAAAAATGTTAGATAGAAAGCTGATGAAACTGTCTTAGATTCACGCCACTCTATATCAGACATTAGAAAAGTCATACTTCTTAACACACCTGAATGCTTATACCCTTAGGGCTGAATTAGAAGATGCTTGCACACACCCAAACACGGCCATGAAGAACATACATTGTAAAGGCTATTTGTATCCTTTGCTTCCCCTTCAAGTACATTTTTCTTGGTTCCTTTATATCGTACTTGGCACTATGTGAGGCTCAGACAAAGCATATAGAAACATAACAGCTATTTGTGCTCAGCTTGTCCTGTGGTGTCTCTTGCTACCTTGCTTTCAGCACCAAGAGTACATTGATATAATTAGAAAGTCAGGGTAGGTTAACATGGTGATCTGCACCTTGCAGACGGCTTGAATATGGTGGCACACCTTGTCTGAGGAAAACTTTTACTGAAAAGTCTGAGAAAATGTTCTACAAGTAATCCTACCAAGGTCAGCAAACTCTCCTTAAAAGCTGCTACCCTGCTAAGTAGCCTGGTGCTCTGTAGTTATGCAAAAAGAGTGTTTTCTGCTTGTTTTATAAACCATCTGTAATGTAAATACAGAAGGCAGGGTATATCTCATCTCATTTCAGACATCGAAAATAAAAGCAACAGCAACAGATGTCTTTGTAAGTAGTTATTCTCAGTCTGAGATTTATCTGCAATTACCTCCTTTTATCATGGAGAATATGCTTAGCTGAGTATGTCAACAAGGCAGGTGCCTGCCTAGCATGAGCTAAGGTGAGTCTCATCCCATGCGTCCATCTGCTGCTCTCCAGCCTATTTTCAGTCCTTATCTATTTTGTCTAAACATCTGATTATTCTTGCTGATTTTCTTTTTTGAAACTGTTTTACCTTCATTTAAGATTCAATCTCACATAACCCTATAGGGTGCCTCAGAAGAAGTATGACCAGTAGTCAAGGAAGGCAATTCTGCCCCTCTACTCTGCCCTCATGAGACATCACCTGGAGTACTGCGGCCAGATTGGGGCCCACGTTTTGCAGACGACTTTGGCTGAAATAGCCAAATATGAGTTTATTCCATTAGTGCTTTGTATTTCCCAAGAGATCCTCGCAGTTGCTTAATCTTAACCTTACAAGAAACAGATTATCTGCAATTAAAAGCTCAATCCAAAAAACATGCTGCCTACTTCAATTGCACCTGTCCAGAAGGAAGCCTTCAAGTAGGAATTCCCCACAGATCTTTATGCCCAAATATTTCTGTTATATGATTCACATGTTTTTAAGTGATATTTTTAAACAATAGCTGACTTTCTTCTTTCCTGCCTGTGGCACTTTTGCAAACCGTAGGGCAGAAGCTTGGGGCTTCTTCATTGATTTGTTTGCACCGTACCTTAATGACAATAGTTCCCAGCTCAGAAATGCATTCATTCATCTCACTTTGTATGAACCATTAAGCAATCAGGATGTTGTTCAATAAATGCCTTCAGTGAAGATACAATGGCCCTCAAGGGTAAAGATTCTGTCAAATATGGAAATAAATTCTTAATGGCACTGTGGAATACAGACATTATCACTCTATCAAATTTGCTAATAGATTTATCTGCAGACTCAATAAGGAAGCTATTTCTCAGAACAAGGACATACTAATACACCGAAAGGGCTGTACTTATTAATTTGATACTGTAACATAACACATTCTGACGTGCATATGACTTTCTTTGGGTCTCTTTTCTTCACAGTTATGAGCTTTTATTCTTCAGACCTTGTTCCCAGGCTTCTTGTGATTAAGGTAATGTGCTAGACTTAAGACTGTGCATCCACACACTGCATTTAAATAGATGTGGAGTCTTCTGAGAACTGGCTGATTTGGGTCAATTTTTGCCTATTTAATACTCTCTTAAATTCTAACACTCTGTGCTAGACTGCAGATCAGAACACGCTGCATCTCTTACCATGAACAGCACAACAGCTGGCTTCTGGGTTAGCACTTGCTCCTCTCTGAGTGACAGCTCACAGTGCAGCAGCCTCACCAGCCATACTGGTAACATGAAGAGATGCCATGGTACAAACCAGGCCAGAGAGCTTTTCTGTCACCCTTCAGTTGCCTGCACAGATTCAAGGAAAAACAAGACTGCAGCACTGGATATGTATTTACTGCCATGAGGCTGCCTTTCTGCCCGCGCCAGACCAAACTGAATTGTTTTTAGCTGTGGAGTGTGCCTTGCCATACAAAAGTGGCCCCATACGTGCACTTATCCATAGGTGCAAAGAGGGATTGCCCAGCAAGCTGGGAAGAACCATATGGCAGCAGCGAGTCTGGCTGAATGTCAGCAGCTGCCTAACTACATTTTAGAGAGCGAAAGAGTCACACCTAGGGTACATGCTGCATCCAAAGCTGTGGCAACTGTTGGAAATGAAGCTGTGGGTGAATTTGTTCAGGTCTGTCACCCTCCTTGATAAGCTTAGGCAGCTGAACCTGCACACATTCATTCACAGTTGACAGCTGATATCTCCTTACACTATTACGTAGGAAAACTGCACCAGATGGACAGTCTTGTCAGGAGCAGCATTTGCTCATTTTCTTTCATTTCTACTGTACTGAAATTCAAGATAATTTGAGGGGAAGAAAAAGGAAAACGGAACTGTATGAAAAACGTGCAAGATGAAAAGCTGCATACTTAAATCTTCCAGTATCCTCATGGTCTCTTCTACACATGAACCACTGTAGTATTTAATTACATGCACATTTTGCTGTTTTTCACCGAGCCTTGTCTCAAGCAGTGGCTGGGTATTCAGTTTTTCCATTCCTGTCATTCAGAGGAGCCTGGTTTAGCCCATCTCACCCGAACTAAACTCAAAAATTGTACTTGATGAACCTGTAGTGTTCCTACTGTAGCAGCTGAGCAGTTCATATGTCTTAATGATGTTTCAAAGATACTTTTCCTCATTTAAAATATGGAAAATGAGATACAGGCAGAGAATGATTAAAGCTGGCAGCTGCCCATTAGCTGCTAGAGCCCAGTTTCAGGGTGAGGTTTTTTTCATATTTTATTATATAGCACCACCCAACCTTTTGCCCCACTCTGCTACTGACACATCTCAGCTATAGTGCTGTGGTTCACAAGACATTCAGTTATCCATTGTGGAGCTGGATTAATTCATTAGTTTGTACCAGCTCATATCAAGACCTTGAAGTTGATGTCTTAATGTCAGCTTCTGCAGAGGGATAAGAAATAAGCTTGGAATACCTTTCACTGCTGTCCCTTTCTGGAAGGACAGCAAAGAAGAGCAGGTATGGTATGTTTCTTTACCCCTACCCATGCGGGATCTGCTATGGACACGTGTAATCATAGAATCATAGAATGGTTTGGGTTGGAAGGGACCTTTAAGATCACCTAGTTCCAGCCTCCCTGTTAAAGGCAGGGACACATCCCTCTTGACCAGGTTGCTCTCAGCCCCATCCAGCCTGGCCCTGAATGCTACCAGGGAGGGTACATCCACAACTTCATTGGGCAACCTGTTCCAGAGTCTCACCACCCTCACAGTAAAGAATTCCTTCCTAATATCTAGTCTAAACCTACCTTCTTCCAGTTTAAAGCCATTTCCCTTGTCCTGTCACTACACGACCTCATGAAAAGTTCCTCCCCAGCTTTCCTATAGGCCCCTGGTCTAAGGCTGTCAGAGCCTGTTTTAAAAGTACAAAATGCCTTCGCAAGGTTCTCTGGCACACACTCATGGTTGGCCTTGGCTGCATTTTAAAATTGTAGTTTGGGAAGTTAAGACAATAAACTCTAAATTTAATCTGAATATTGACAAAAGGATTAAAGACTTGTTTTGCCTTACCATCATGAAAAAACAAACAAACAAACAAACAAAACATGGCAAGTGTGTCAAAGGCAAAGCTTCACCATGAATTTCTTCATCGTTATGTCCCTATAGAGCATGCTGCCTGCATTAACTGCACTTCCAGTCATGTGCCATCAGAGGAAAGAAGAGAGCAGGACATGAAGTCTAGAAAAGAGCCTGCCCAAAGGACACAGAGATGCTGTGGCACTGTAATACCATGATGTGGTTTCTGTTTGACTCATTAAAGCCAAATACCTCAATGCAGACTTCAGGTATTTAAAACGCAATGCCGTATTTCACCTTTCCTTGATGGAATCCCAAAACATTCTGCATTGAAACATAATCTCTGCTGTAATCACTTGTATTTTTCATTTTCTACCAAATCATTCCAAAGGAAATGACTCTCCCATTACAGGTATTTTATTAGCCATTCATTTAAATGTTTCTCAGTTTTTAAGCTTCTCTTCCAAAATGACTGGTACAGTATCCTTTCTCAATCTCCCAAGAAACTCCACTACTTAAAAGGTAAATCCATTTGCCATTCTTTTCTTTCTCTGTAATAGCATAC
Source organism: Perdix hodgsoniae (assembly GCA_035772895.1). Lineage (NCBI taxonomy): Eukaryota > Metazoa > Chordata > Aves > Galliformes > Phasianidae > Perdix > Perdix hodgsoniae. The sequence goes on along the minus strand of JAPSGF010000027.1, from coordinate 7,919,547 downwards.
CCAAGATTTCTAGCCTTGGGATGAAGAAAACATGAAAGTTTTGCTCTTCTACTGCAGTTTCTAGCAAAGTGAGATTGTGTACTTTCATTTAAAAGTCCTTATACTTTTTACAGATAATCATATAGTTGTTGCTTTTTTACTTGCCCACCATTTGAGGAAAAAAATATGACTGCTTAATGGAATACTGAAGCGGGACATGATTTAATGAGAGGTAGAAGAGCGAATAACTGCTGAACGCCTTGTAAATTAACATGCCCCTGTTCAGTAAGCTGCCGAGATTATGCACTGAGGTCAGTGCACAGTGGGAACTAATGCAAAATTAGGTTTGCTTCAAGGATGCACTGCTGATCCAGTCCAAAACATTAGATGCACCAAAGGCAGATTTCCTAGCACATAAGCCCTCAAAATGCCAGCAACTAGGCAATGTATAACTGTGTGAAATATCCAGTGCAATATATCCAGATTATTCCCAATTCCTATTCAGCAAACCTGAGTTCACAACCCCAGCAAGCAAACGGGGTCATTTCTTGCTGACATTGATAATTATTATATCATATAGAACAAGATAATGGCCCACTTCCTTTTGTAATGATTTCTTTGTGTGATACACTTAACTACACTGCTGATTTTGAAAACAAACAATAATACAAAAGAAAGGCAAATTAATGCTCTTATATATCTTCCATTTTTACCTGTATGAATGTGAAATTTCATTTCACTCTGACTCCTATGGAGAAACCAAGGAACAACGGTGCCTCTTAGAGGAGAATCTGGGCGAATGCTTCTGTTTTAGCTGTGCTGTAACAACCCCCTGTCTAACTCTGTGTAAACATATTCTAGCAGATTCCCACTCCTTAAACTTTTGTAGATTTCACAGCTCAAAAATATGCAGTACAGTAATGTCAGATTGTGAATTCTGTATTATTCCTGAAATAAGAAAGGGGATCTGAGACTTACACTACCATACAACATGCACTTATATCTCTTCTTCAAAACCAATGCAGCCCTAGAAATATTTTCTAGGACATCTCCTTCAAATCTTCCAGATCACTTCACTAAATGTAAGTGACGTTTTTCTCTCAGGAAATTATTAAACAATTATATATCAAAGTCATGATGGAATTCAGGATGTCTGAGGGATTTACAATTTTGTCTATTCTCACATTTTATTCATTAGAAAATTACTTTTTACCCTCAGGAGCAAGACATGCCTCACAATTCCCCTTCAGTTTCAACTAAGCTATAAACATGACATACTATCTCAGTACGCCCGACAAAGTTGTATTACATATTTTTATAATTCTTCTGTACATCACCAGTAAAGTTGCTGTCACTTGAAGTGTCTTTTGCAGGGTAGAAAGAATTGTTGACCTTATTATAGAAAGTTTAAACTTTATTGGAAAAGAAAGTTGGAATTGTACTGACAACGTTTGATCAGCCATTTGTGCGGAGTTTGTCTCAAACTCATGCCTTTTCATTGCAAAAAACTGGACCAATTATGAATTCATACTCCTCTTTTAAAAATCAGAGTGCAAAATATTGCAAACTGATAATCTCATGATGGTTTTTGTTGAATTAGTATCTTTTGAACTATTATACTGCATACCTCTGTTTAATGCAGAGAATTCCACAGTATTCAATTCAATTGTAATTGCCTTTGGAGATGTAGTGCTCTTGGAAGGACGTTATTAAGAGACTTCTTTCTTCCTTCCCTTCCCTTCCCTTCCCTTCCC
>JAPSGF010000027.1:7779230-7917414 GCA_035772895.1 Perdix hodgsoniae | reverse complement strand
TCCTTCCTTCCTTCCTTCCTTCCTTCCTTCCTTCCTTCCTTCCTTCCTTCCTTCCTTCCTTCCTGTCATTCTGTCATTCTGTCTTTCTTTGCTTCTCCCTTCCCCTCTATTCTGCTATTGTGAGACCCCATCTGTATTCAGCTCTGTCACCCTCAGCACAAGAAGTCCTGAGAATAGAGAGCTCTGGGGAGGCATTTCATCAGCCTTCTTGTACCTAAAGGGGGCCTACATGAAGGCTGAGGAAGGACTCTTTATAAGGGATTGTAATGACAGAACTAGGGGCTTTAAACTGAAAGAGGAGAGATTTAGGTTATATGTAAGGTAGAAATTCTTTATTCAGAGAGCAGTGAGGTGCTGGCACAGCTGCCCAGAGAAACTGTGGTACCCCATTCCTGGAGGTGCTCAAGGCCAGGTTGGACGTGGCCCTGTGAAATCTGCTCTAGCGAAAGTTGTATTTTGCTTACTCTACTGTTATCATATACTGAATGGAATCACACTGAAGATGATGCTTTCTTATAGAGTTAAGTAGCTGTGTAATTTGTTCATACTATGTCTACAATAAAGATTAAATACTTCCTAGTACTACAGCAGAACTATGTGGCACTTGGGAAAGCACTTAAGAAAGATATAACTGCTTTTAGCTGAAATTTGTTTTTAATTGTTGAGTGAAAGATGTTTTATGAAGCAATGAGGTTAAACTGCTTCTTGTAAAATTATAACTTATTTTATCTAAAACAAGGACTTTGTGAGCTTTCTCATGGAAGTAAATATTTTTAAAATACAATCTTGAATAAGCATTGTGGAAATAGGAAAATATTTAAATTCAGGGGACTATGAACAGGAACTTTCTAGTGCAAGAAATGAAAAAAAGATAAACCAAAGGAGAGCAAGGCAGAAACAAATTCGAATGGAAATCTCTGGCTCTGAGCAAGAGGCTGTTAAACTGTTTGGTACACAAATCCAAGCTGAAAGCAAACCTACAGGGCACAAGAAGAAACTTCCTTCAATATCTTGTTCAGCAGACACTGAAAACAGACTTCTCAATATGCTAGTAGGAGGCAGTAAGGTCATAAGATGTCACAAAAAGTGATTTTTGTTCCCTAGGAGGACAGTTTTAGACATGTGAAGATGTTTACCAGTTTCTGCAGAGTCAAAGGGTCATATCCAAAGGGAGAATCAACATGGTTACTATTTGCAAATAGGCTCTGAGGGAAAAAAATCAAGTCATGTCTCCAGAAACAAGAAGTTGCTTATTGCATTTGGTAAGTTTTTAAGCACCGTTAAACACTGAATCAAGTTAGTGGCTTCAGTGATCTGCCTTTGTAAGTTGCAGTTAAATAAATTTATCTAGAAGAGTATGCAAAATTATTTGCATGAAATAAGGAAGTATTTTGATTCTAAGGTATATAAAAATAACAGCTTTTTTCTCAGAGTAACGAAAACAGGATTGATGAATATTCTTTGACAGCACGTAATGCATTTTTATGTTTATTAATACAGTATTGACAACACATGAGTATATTGGAAGGTGTGTGCAGTATAGATAACAAACTTTTTATATTACCAGGTGTTCCAAGAAGATGCTTACAAATTCAGTAACTTTGATGTCAGTATTTTAAAGATACTGTTTCAGTCATATTCTGACAATATTATAACCCTAGTGTTGCTGTCCATTTTGAGGTGATGTGAATCTTGTTCTCACTAATAAAGGAATACAAACTCTCAAATCTGTCGTGGGATTCCTGTCTACATTTAATGTACAAGGAATTATTAATACATCAGCTGTCCCCAGGAAAAGCATGAACCACCATTTATTCCCAGTGGACAGTGTAGATGAAACAGACTCAAGATAAAATGAGAGAAGAAAACATTTCCTGAATGTGCATAGAGTTCCCATTTGGAATTATAACACAGGCCAACAAAATGGAGAACTGAACAAAGGCATAGTGACCAACAAGGTCAATAGAGCAGGGAGAAGATATCTGAAGACACTGCTCCCTCCATAGTCTTGGCATCTGCTAAGAATGCTCAGCTACTGAAACCAGATCAGCAAAATGTTGGATTTGAAAAAATAGGAGGATTGGCATGCTGTAGTCTCTACATACTGCATGTGCAGTAGTGAAGAAAGTATTTTGATCTAATGCCCTGTGTGATACGCAGCAATGGACTATCAAATGTTGTGCCCAGAGTTTGGAGCAAGCATGGGCAGTCGTGAGCATTTAGAAGCAGAAGTTCTTTTTGCCATTGTTAAGAAAACTGTCCAACTTGAACAACAGATGAGCAGATCATAAGGTGGCACCAAAGGTGATCTTGACTGAGCAAATAATGTGAAAATTACTATGTGACCAGAGATTAGCAGCACATGAATTCCAAAACAAAATAAAGTTCACTCAAGGATTCATCCTATAATTAAAAACAATGAGGCAATGAGGCTTTATCAGTAGCTATCATACTTAGAGATACCACGTCTGAAACTGATGATAAAATATGTATCCATTGAGAAGTCATCTTCATCTTCATTCACTGTAGATTCCCTTTAAACTAACCAACAAGAGGCAAATCTTCTTAATTTAAGATAAGCATCTAAAATAGAACTGAGTACCTTTCCTGAATGCTAATCATGAAGTGAGCTCAAGCTCAGGAGCTATGATATAGGCCATGTACTATTTTCAATAACCATTCATTTCTGTATGTGTCAGATATTGACACCCATGTTGTTAAATATCTAAAGGTAAATTATACCAAATTAGCACTCCATGCTTTTCTTAGTAGTCTGGGATATTTCTTGGCAGTTTCAGGAGAGAAGGAAAAAGTACATCACAATTAAGGAAATGCTTACCACTGATACAAGGAGAATAACTATTCAAAATTCACAAAAGGATGGAGAAAAGAAAGAAGTTAGAAGAAGAAACAACCAAAAATTCTGCAAGCAGCTCCTGCTGCTCTAAAAAAAGGGGCTGACTGTGTTTTGGTATTTGCACATGGCCACTTAATTCCTGTATCCATGCATGTAGATTTTCCTTCAAACTCACTGAATAGGACAATACTTCAAAACATGGAAGCCTTGATTTCCTAATGCATAGTGGAAATATTATCAGGATCTGTTCTGCCATAAAGTAGCATACTTCCATATTTGGCCCAAAATCTTAGTATCTTCTTGTGAACAATCATACGAAAGATCATATCTTCAGATTGTGAAAATGTCCTGATCTTTGTATCCAGTCACTCTGCAGATAAAAATCTTCTGTCTGAGATCAAAATGGAAGGAATTGTTTCAGGTCAGACAAAAAAAAAAAAAAAAAAAAAAAAAGGACAAATAATTTTTATCCTATAAAAAAGAGACTTGTGACTCAGGTTGTTCTGCTAGATGTTTTATTATCTACTCTCTGAAAGACAAAAAGATTATATATATATATGTAGCAGTTCCTCAGTTGTTAGCAAGGATCAAGTCTGTGTATTTAAATTCCACTGCATTAATAAAAAAATATGCATTATATCAGACATCTTTTAAAGAGCTGTTTTGTCTCAGAACACTGTTTTTGAAATATAGAGGAACTGATGTACAGAGCAGACAAGTTCAAGTTTTCTCTCCGCTAGAAATAAGCAAGGCTGCTGCAGTGCACTGAACCAAGGAAATGTCATTTTTACAAGGGAGTTAATGAGGCACACCGGATAAACTACAGACATAAGGATAAAAGACTAACAGACTGGATAGGGAATTGACTGCGATAGATGTAACTTGCCAAGAAATAGAAGACAATTATGATAAGTGGAGACCAAATCCCACCAACCTCAGTGCCAAAGTATGCAAAGGTGTCCCTTGGAAGACATAGCATTTTAATTTATGTCATTTCACTGACTTCCGCATGGAAGAAATCACATTAAAACTATCCCTTTTGCTTTAAAATGAGATCCACAATTAGTAAACTTTCAAGTCTTGTCACATAATTCAGATTTTATTTCTTCTGAGGCAGACATTAAGTAATACAACTTGACAATGTGTGCGATGATTGAAAATCACAACATGTCAATGGCAAAGCTTCTGATCAAGGAATCAGAGATAAATATCTGCAAGGGATTGTTTGCGTGCGTATGCTTGTTCAGTTTGAAAATATGCTGCAGGTTGTATACTCATTATGACGTTGCTGAGTTCCCACTGAACCTCTCCTTATCCAGACTGAACAGACCCTGAGCAGCTCTACCAGGCCTTCCTCACAACACCTTCGTCTTCTTGGTGACCTTCTGTTGGATGGCTCCAGTACGTCCATCTCTTTCTTGCCACTTGTGCAAGGTGGTTCGTGTGTTATAGCACCTGATTCTGCCCCACGTTCTGACAGGGAAATAGGACACGTAAGAATAGAAAGCAGATTCCTGAAGAGGTGTGTGGTACAAATCTGACAGACTTCTTTTCTAGAGAGCCTATCTCTCTTGCTCTCCTGGTTGCTGCTGTTACAAACATCCACACGTCACTTAATAATCATTGCAACTAAAATGCTTTGATTATCTGGTTGGACTTGGTGATTGTGAAGGTCTTTTCCAATCAGGTGATTCAGTGAATTCTCTCCACAGAGAAGATCCAGCATTAGAGGGTGACATGGCAACTGGGAGTCACTGCCACAAAGGGAACAGAATGGCTTCTGTGATAATTGGGATTTTTTGAAATGGGAAGAAAGGTACTGCTCACATTAATTTGTGTCAGAACCTGGAGACAGAATGCCTGTGATGCTGACTGCTTGTGATTTCAGCTCTCAGACCCTTCAAAGTGAGCTAAACCTAGATGTCTATCAGAAGGATCCTGTCTGGAGTCTGGGGGAAAGGGCTGGGGAAGAAGGCATGGCTATACACTGCCCCATGTTTTCATATGACACACAGTTGTATCAGAAATGTGCTCAGAGATGGTAAATGCTTATTTCATTAGTATACAACAGCTGAAATATGGATATATTATAATGAACCACTAGGGAGTGCTGGAGGAAAACTCAATATCTAAATACATAATACAGTTTTCCCTGTCACAGCAATCCTGTGTTTTGCCCTTCATTTTTTTCTCCCAAAGCTTGGGTTAATTAGCTAGACAATAATTACCTGAGCAATTTCATGCACAGTGATAAGTGGATAATATAATACATTACTCTCTCAGAACAATGCTGCTCTAACACATCTGTCATCTACAATGGCTGCAACTGCAGAAAACATTGCGGAGATTATTGCTATCACACCACAGCTTATAATAAATGATTGGTCCAGTTGTATGCATTTGAGTGGTTATCAGGTAGCTTACATCAGTACCACCAGAGATTTATTTAGCTAAGTGCTAACTGTTGTAATGCAAATATCAGAAACAGGCCAAATGTGTGACATGATCTTACGGTTCATTTATTTTAGAGGCTTTTCTTCAGAGAAAACAATCATCAGTGCCATATATCTTCATATGCAAATCTTTCATCTGCTGAAGACACGACTGATGTTCAGTCTTAAAACTAAATGTGTTTTAAATGGTTACTTGGGTGAAATAAGCAATCTTTTAAGATTTAATTGCCTGGTGTTATCTATTAAAATTTGTAGACAATTGATAGTTTTTCAGGACACACAAAGAAGAAGCAGTGTTTGCTTGCTGAAAGCAATGAATAAAATTGAGTACACTGGTTTCCAAGCTGACCATCCACTGCAGGAGAGCAGTGATTTGTTCCTTTACACATCCACACCCAAAGCTCATGCCAGCCCTGTTTTGCTCTCAGAATCCACCCATAGTATCTGCTGTGTTGTTCATCCTCACAGAGTATGTATACTGCAAGAATGCATGATCCCATCTCTCTGAAAGTCTGTTTCTCTCTCATCTCTCTGGCTGCTCTATTGCATGCATTTGTAGGGACCAGAAGTGTTCTCAGCATTAGCTGCCTTCTTCTTTTACAGGTTCTAGCATATTGTTCCAGGAAAGCAGAAAAGCAGTGAAAGGTCATCAGCTGTTGACATACACATTTTTTTCCTGAGAGACGAAAGCTTTAGAAACCTTTAAAGCCATTTCCATTTCACTGTTTTTAAACTAAAAGAGGGGAGATTTGGGTTAGATGTTAGAAGGATGTTCTTTACCCAGAGGGCGGTGGGGCGCCGGCACAGCCACCCAGAGAAGCTGTGGTGCCCCATCCCTGGAGGCGCTCAAGGCCAGGTGGGATGGGGCCCTGGGCAGCCTGAGCTGGTGGGGGGCAGCCCTGCACATAGCAAGGGGGAGGCTGGGTAGGCCTTGAGGTTCCACAAAGAAAGTCCATGAAAGTACATGAAATGTAATGGAAATAAGGCTAACTTTGGGGGTAGTCTCCTTTGAAATATCATTACAAATGCTGTCACATTTAAATTGCAATTTGAAGCCTGGAAAGCTAAGAAAAATATTTCTATAACATGCAGCAATGAAACAGTGCTGCACACTTAAACAGTCACGGGATTTATTTCCTCTCTGTCTAATATTACTCATAAAAAACATTGTCTCTAATCCTCCAGCTTCCAGCAGTGACCTCTGTTTGACTGGATAAGCCCATAATGCACATGTACAGCCATGTGATGTTGATACTCTTGTCTAGGGCTTGACTTACCTAACAGTTTTTGATTCCGATCATCCAGAAATGTGTGAACAACAGATGACATATCATAGAATGTATTTCAGTCATACTAGTAGGATGCTGAGTTAAGAGTGCACTTTTATTTCTGACTGTTCATTCTAATAGCAAATGGATTTTGTTCTGGGACAGGACTAGCACCTCCACCCAAAGAATATTTTGGCCTTAGTATACAAATGCAATATTCCCATGCTTCAATTTTCATAAAATGATCACAGCTTTTGGACAGTTTTTCATTGGAACATTTATTATCAATAATTTCAGGCTAGTAGGGATAATAGTATGCAGGCAGTTACTGGGACTTTACCAAGAAATAATACAAGCCTGAGTAGTAGAGAAAGATTATATTTAATGCCCCATCGATCATCTCAAGAGATCAGAAAGCCCTGGTTTCACTCTCTGTGTAGGTCTGCAAGTGTGCAGAGAACAGTTTTCTGGACAGCCAATCCAATCTCTGAGGATGAGGGATCTGTCAGTCCTGCTATGTTTATATGGGTAGCAGTTTCTATCTGGCCCATGAATTAAGCATTTGCCTCTGCAGTAGTGGGAATAGCTAGCAGGAGGCATGAGGATGGCAAAAGTCAACAGTAGGATCAACAGTGAGTACAGTGTTCCAAACAGAAATATATGACAGTGACTCAAACTATTGGACTAGGAGGTTTTAGTCTTTCCTCCCTGGTGAACCAGTCTTTCTGCAGGGGATTCTGACCTATCCAGATGTGAACTCAATTCTCTCACTTTTGTTTTCACAGATGATCTCCCACTGATCAGTTGACACTACTGAGCAAACAGCCAGCAGTACAATGTAGATGTCAGACAGCTGAAAGCCCAGAAACTGTGAAGTCTAGTTCCAATTTCACACACTGCAATACATTTTCTGATGATGAACATGGTTCTACCTGGACTTGTGCAAAGCATTTGACACTGTCCTACATGACATCCTGGTCACCAAATTGGAGAAAAATGAATCTGATGAATGGACCGCTCACTGGATAAGGAATCAACTGAATGGTTGTACTCAGAGTTGTGATCAACGATCAGTGTCCAAGTGGAAACTGGTGATGAGTGGCATTCCTCAGGAATCAGTACTGGGACTGGTGTTATTTATCATTTTTGTAGGTGGCATGGACAGTGGAATTGAGTGCATCCTCAGCAAGTGGTGCAGTTGACATGCTAGAGGGAAGGAATGCCATCCACCTGGACAGGTTTGAGAGGTGGGCCCAGGACAACCTCATGAAATTGAACAAAGCCAAGTGCACCTGCAACTCCTGTACCTGGGTCAGAGTAATGTCAAGCACAGATACAGGATGGGCAGAGAATGGCTTGAAAGCAGCTCTGAGGAGAAGGATTTGGGAATGTTGACTGAAGAAAGATTCAACATGAGCTTGCAGCCCAGAAGGCCAACTGGATCCTTGGGGTCAATGCTAATGATGCTTAGTTTTACATGCCAGAGCTTTGTAGTTGTGTGTAACTCCTTCCTTCTTGGAAGGATTCTTCCTCTGTAGTACAAATGTTTCAGTTCACACCCACCCACGAACATTTAGACAAATCTCATTCAACAAAACTTCCTGGGTAGATATTCAGGGATGCATCCCTTGAATCTGCAAAGCTTTCCTTTCCCACAGACATTCTGGAGATGGGCATTCAAGGGATGCCCTAATTACCCAGCAAGCAAATGAACACTCAGCAGCAGCTATATAAAGGAAACCAGGACTGAAATTTAACGCATTGCTGGGTATTAAAGGCTGGTGCTCAGGAATTACTTGAGACAAAAACTGCTATCGTTTCTGCATAGTGTGCCTGATGCATTTCTGGTCCAGCCAGACAGGCAGTACATTCTTCTGCCCAGATGTGGCCAACAGTTCAGGTGCTGCATCTACACACTGGGATCCCAAATGAAGGAGCACAAACTGCTTCACATGATGCAGATGAATGTGTCCTCCATCTCACCCCTAGCATTATTAATCTTTACAGCTGCTATTATTTTTCTTCCTGCCCACAGCAAATACATTCCTGAATGTGTCAAAATAGGATTCTGATAGCATAAATGCAGTGGCAGGATGTTCAGTGTTTTCCTTGATCTCAGAAGGAAATTACAATAGCTGTTTTTATGATTAAATCACTTGGGAGAATGGCTGTCATAAATCGTCTGAAATCTCCTACCTTACAAAAGTAAAAGATTAAAGTAAAAGCCAGTCTGTCTTATAACACCAATAGCTATTTAAACCATCTGTCATCAACACACATTTGCCTCTACTGTGAGAACTGTCTAGGGTTTTTAATCTCTTCTTGCATTTCCTTCAAGTGAATGATTACACTATAGAATCCAGAATGACTAAGAACTTAGAAAAAGACCTGATGTTTCCTTGCAACTCAAATACTATATCTGTACATTATCACAAAACAAGGGCAGAGGAAGAAATGCAAATCTCCCACTGGGATGCTGGAGTCAGCATTTAACCATGATAGACAGAGATAAGATCTTTCTTTTGTAATTTTATGTCATGTGTGAGATTTGTATTACTTTCTTTGAGTTCACCATCTAGGGTTCATCTAATCTCTAATAGATGTATATGCCTGAGCTGGTCATCCCATGTTGACATCACAGTGTTAACAAATATTGTTACTGCAGACAAATGGTGTCTGGTAGGAGCACTTCCTAGTGCAATGCCCTGTTGGCCTGTTTCTCCTTAGGTTTCATTCTCATTCTTGGTCTCAGTGTGCCCAACACCAGATGCCTGTCTTCACCAACCTGGATGCTATGGAAACGCAACCAAGCCTGAACGCAAAAATCAAATCAGTAAACTTCTTACTGTTGAAATAAGAGATGTAATCTTCATTTGTAAAAATATTCAAATAATACAGAATATTTTTATTTAGAAAATATAAATTTGAGGTACAGTATCTGTGTGTTACCTAACCACAGATTCCTCTGGCTCAGTGTGTCTTCAGACTTTTCTATATGAATACACACCCTTATATAGTCTCAAGCTATTATTAAATCACAGAACCACAGAACGGTTGAAATTGCACTTTTTTAGTCCCATTGGCCCACCGTTTGCTCCAGAAGGGCCACCCAGAGCAGGGTTCCTGGGGCCATGGCCAGGCAGCCTTTGGAGATCCCCAAGGAAGAGATCCTACAGTTTCTGGGCAGGCAGCCTGTGTGGTACCCATCACCTGCACAGCACAGAAGTGCTTCTGGTGTTCAGAGGGAGCCGCCTGTGTTCCAGTCAGTGCCTGAGACCTCTTGTCCTGATACTGAGCACTGCTGGGAATAGATTGGCTCTATCTTCTTTACAAGTATTTCTTCAGGTCTTCATAAACATTGATGAGATCGCCCTGATCCTCAGCTCTCTCAGCCTCTCCTCATAGCAGAGGTGCTCTGATCCCTCAGTCATAACCTCTGTGGCCTTCTGTTGGACTCTCTCCATTATGCTCATGCCTCTCTTGTACTTAGCAGCCCTGAGTTGTTCCAGGTGTGTCCTCCTTGGTGCTGAATATAGAAGAGGTTCACTTCTCTGGATCTGCTGATGATACTTGGACTAATGCAACCCAAGATACCATTAGCATTCTCAGCAGCAAAAGCACACCGCTGGTTCACATTCATTTGGTGGTTACCAATAACCACCAAAACTCCAGGTCTTTTCCTGCAGAGCTGCTTTCTGTTTGGGTGCCCCTCAGCATGTGACGATGCCTGTGGTTGTGCTTCCCCAGCTGCAGGACTCGGCACTTCTTTTGGTTGAATTTTGTGAGGTTTCCATCATCAGTCAGTTTCTTCAGTGTGTCAAGGTCCCTATGCTTGGCAGCATGGCCCTTGTGCAACTCTCTCAGGTTTTACAGGGGTTTTCTTTGGTTCTTTCATTTGCTCCAGAGAAGTCTCCTCTTACAAAAACAAATCCAAACCTCCTGAGTGCTTTACAAGGTTAATTTACTTGTACAAGCAATTCATAATCTTAACTAGCAGAAATTCAGTCCCTGCCATGAAATCTTCCCAAAGGACTCAACTTATTTTCTGTCTGATCCTGATTCAAGCATACAGTGCCTTGTTGCTACACAAATTCTCATAAATATGTTCAGAAAGTGAAGAAGAAAAAAAACAAAAAACAAAACAAAACAAAAAAAAACACGTTGGAAAATAAGTATGATCAGAGTTTTCATTTTATAACAGAAACTGTATAACCATTTCAATATAAATATGCTATTTTTTACTTATCAGTGAAAAAACACAACCAAATATTAACGCACTCCACCAAGCAGAAACAGTGTTATTTTGTCCAAGTTATTAACTTTACCTGAGGTGTAATAAAACTCTCGCCTGATTAAACAGACTTCTTATTGTTTTCATCCTAAATAACACTCTTTTCTGCTCCACCAGCTCTTTCAGAAGCAGTCCAGCATGCCCTCACCCCATTCTGCCTTCCTTGCCTAAGCTTCAGATAACGTCATGCTCTGCAGCAGAGCAGGAAGCGAGATCAAAGACCAGATGTTCCTTCAGAGCCTGCATTCTTTGTGCTCACCTCTCCGTTGCAGGTGGAGATCATTAACGTTTGCCGGGTTCGTGAAGAGGATGCCAGCAGCCACACTGCAATCTCTGAGAGTCCCCAAAGAGGGGACATAGAGCACATCCTTTCTTCTCCAAGGAACCACCCAAAAGACTCAAGGGTTGCACATCTTCACCTTGTACAGTTTGTACTGAGGAGGTCCAAGTGGAAACTAGTGTATGTCTGTAATGAGGCCTGTGAATTCAGCAGATGTGCCAATGACTATTGCATTGTTCATCTTAATTTCTTAGAGAGTTTGATGTCTTTTGATCTGATGCCATAACACATTGAGGTTGTACAGGTTTCATGGTTACAGGGAAAGGCATAAAACTACAGACAGCATGAAAGATCTGACGCAGAAAGAGGTTGAGTTTCAACATTCAATCTGCACTTCTATGCCTGTCTTTTTTGCTTGGAAGGGAAATTCTTTCAATTCTTTCAAGTCAGCTGCCTTCAACCATGCAAGTTACATGCTCAGCTCCATTTAGCAATCCAGCAATCTAGCAATACTTTCTTCATAGTTGTTGAAAAAGTTGAGAAATACCTCCAGGTTCAGCTACTCATTTTGGGATAGGACAAATCACTTGAGAAAGCAACCTGTCTCTGGATGAGTAGCTGTTAAAACAGCATGCTTTTCAGGTGAGTGGGATAAAACCCACTTTCTATGTATGTCAGTGACAACTGATCCACCACCCAAATATGTGAAAAAAATCCTTTGTGTAGCTGGCTGTTGAGGAAAATCATCTTTCAGATTTAAGAGTGGACACTAAAACTATGGCCAGGCAGGAAATGGTTGCAGTGGCAAGCAGAAGAATTGGAAATGAGATGAAAGATAAGATGGATCTTGTGTTGAAAAGGAAAACTTCCTGCTCAAATTAAAGCCTGTTGCTACAAAAGCTCCACAAACTGGCTAAATTTTGCTCCTGAAAGGGACTTGTATTCAGTGAAGAAAGTAAATTCTACACTGAATCTGATGTCTGCTGCACTTAACATCCATGGCTTTCTACCCCACTGCAGGCATCCACTGTGGTCATGCAGTCACAGGGCTGAGTGGTGGCATTCCCCTATATAATCTCATTAAGACCTGGAGAAATTAGCACTGCTACCTCCACACACAGCCCTGAGATGTCCTTGACAAAAAGAGAGGGAAAGAATGTAAACAGATTCTCTCACAAATGACATGCAGCTGTTTCTTCCCTTTAAGCTGAAACTGCTTCTCTTCTGACCACAAAGGATCAGAATTGCATGCAGTCAACTTGCCTGGGCACTGCACTCACATCAGGGAGCCTCCACCTCTCCCATGAACATCAGTGTCCCACTTTCTGAGGTCTTGTAGGACAGCAGATGTCTAAGGATGCAAGAATAAACAGCAATCCTGATGTATGCCAGGGACTGTGGTGATGTGCCAGCTGCCCTTCAGCCAGTGCCTGCCTTTGCTACATTCTCCTTTTCGCTTCATGCCGATGTTCTTAATTAGGATACACCTCATTTTGGCTTAAGGATCTTCTCTCAAGACGGATAACCTGATGGTGGTCATGCAGGAGCCATACTCCTACCTCCTTTCTGGGCACTTGCTCCCAGACCTGAATGTGAATCTCAGCAAGGACACCCATATGGGGTAACTCCCTCCACTCTGGTGGCAGTGGCAGGTCTGTTCCGAGGAGGCCATCTGTCACTGACAGGCAGCAGCACCCAGAATGCTGCTTTCCTCTGTCTTCCCCCATGCTTCTCCTATTTCTGCATTATTCTCATCCTTCAAGCAGTAGTTTTTTTTCCCTCCCACTGCTACAGATCTCTACACTGTATTCCATCAGGTATGCCATACACTCATCAATTTTATAAGACGTTAGGAGCTTTTATAGGTGATCAAATAATACACATTTGAAAATATAAATATTGAATGTCCTTAGCTTTTAAAATCTATGTCCTTAGCTTTTAAAATCTGTTAAGATGTCATATTTTTAAAGCCTTTTTCAGTTTGAAGATAGAAGCAATCTGACAAATAAATTCCCTTGGGACCTGCAGAATGCATTTTAATGAGTCAAGAAATGTCATGCTTCTGCAGAGAAATCATTTTATATTTGAAAAAATTTGCAAAGCCTCTAGAAACTAAAATAATTTAAATCTTTGTGCATCAATTTCAGTTTCTGTGTTTACCTATAGATCTGTACTGTTCCTGATCCACAGAGATTTTTCATCTCTCTGCCATAAACAGAGTAAGAATGGCCATAATTCAGCAGCTGTTGTTCCTGAAGCAAGAAGAAATTCTGCTCAAAGTGTAAGGAGAATAATATTGCTATTACACACACAAAAAAAACCAACACACATAGAAAATCTGAAAGTAATAGAAAGATGTAATCAACGAAGAGAAAGGCAGAATTCCCTCTCCAACTTCACAGAATCATGGCACGACTAAATTTGTTTGATTGCCTTTCTTGTGCTTTCGTAATTAAACATACAATGGATGTCTCAATAACCAAATAGTAAAGAGCAGTGAAGCTTTCTATAGAATGCACTGCATCTTACAGTAAAGGAGGCAAGGTAGTGCCTAAGAGGCACCGCTGCCATTTGAAGCATTTTCTATTTTGTTGGTGTTGTTGATTAGGTAATAATTAATTTGAAGACTTTCTTTAATTGTGCATAGATCTTGTCACATTTAGGAATGTTACTAATTCTCTTCAGTAAGACACTTTATTTCCTGCTCTATATGTATTCTATACGATCTAGTTCTACAATTGTACCTTATAATAACATCATGCAGTCTTACCATATATGCATATACCACATCTATCCCTCTTGCAATAGGAAAAGGAAGAGGATAGATGGTCCTCAACATGAAATTAGGAGGTTAAGATGTGGTCTTCTGGGCCTACATATTCTAAGGGCTAATGTGAGTTAAAGTGAAGAGATATTTTGCATTCTTGTACATATCAGTCCCCTTCCTTCCCCCAAAAGCACTGAGTTTTGGGCTCTGTATTGGCATTGCTTTGGTAATAATAGGACTAAAATGCAATTGTTGGTGCTACATTTTGTGTGTAAAGTACAAAGAATTTCTAATTAACCTTTCTCATGACAATTTTTTTAAACCCTTTTTGTTATTGACAGGCACACTAACCCATGTGCCATCATTGCAGACCTTCACTGTCTGAAGTCAGCCCTGTCAAGGCACAGACCAGTAGGATAACACCCATCCAAATCTTCTCTTCTTCAAAGAAAGTTCCAGATGAGAAGGACCCAAGTTCTCTGAGGACTTTTCATGCACAGATTTTGCATAGAAGTTCTAAGAGACAAGGCTGAGGAATGACAAGAGAAGAGGGATGTTTCCTGAAGTGGTATCATTTACAGATCACTGTTTTCCATCAAGTGAACAGAAGGAAAGACACATTTCTTAAATGAAGCATGACTGCTAGTTTGATCTGTAAGTTGTATTCTGTACTGTTTTCTTTTTCTTTCTTCCCTCCCCCTCCCCTCCAACTCTGCATAAGCATAAAGATTTTTGGCAGTTTTAAACTCTATGTCTAGGCACTTTTTTGAATTGTTAATGATGCATGATTTCTGTGCTCATGTCTGGAAATCCACAAAGTTGAGAAAATCATGCAAGTTTTATGAAATGTGTAATTGGAAATTAAATACCAGTGGGTTGGGATTAAATCAAAATCAGGATTAAGCTGTATCTACTCCCTTGAAAATTCTTCCTATAATTTCTTTCAGATTGTGTTGCAAAACAAAAATGACATTTAAAGATCTTTCACAAATAGCTGTGGCCTTTTGTGCAATTAGTGTGGGGTTAAATTGCTCTGGTTTTTTGCTTTTGCTATGGTCAGGTTTTCCATTTTTGACCAGCAAAGAACAAGCTAGTTTATGTAATTGTTTAGAATTGCCTTGCTTAATTTTTCTGCCTCTCTGGCAACCATTTGTCTTTAGGGATTATGCCTGTTCTGCCACTAAATCTTTGTCCATTTGTTGCTGAATGTCCTGTACAAAGATAGCTAACCTAAAGCAATCAACTTGAAACATATTCTTAAAAATATTACCTTCCAATTCATGTCATGAACATTTATGTAAGCCATAAGTTTTGAATGGGTTTGACAGAGCTAATTCCCAGAGCTATAAAATATGCAGGAAAGATGTTACGCTTTCGGAAACCACTGTTCCAGCTTTTAAACTGAAATGACATCAGCTCGCATGTTGGCACCTACACAAACATCCCAGATGCTACTATATTATTCAGAATTAGGACTATGGTTTTTTTTCAGTGATTTTGTTATAGTATGGTAATTCACGTACACAGTAACATAAACATGAAGGTAAATTGATTCCTAAATAACACTTCATTTATCAAAACATGTTTCTAAGTGGATTTTGAAATTGTATTTACCATTGCTATCTAAAAGATTTAGAGGTAGCTAGAGATTTCTGGGATTTTTCTGCTCGCAGAACAGCATAACAACAATGAATTCCACTCGGAAACAGCAAAGGCAACACAGTCGCCACACTGTTGTCTAATCATTGACCATATTGTTTATCAATGTTTTATGATATTTGAGCACATAATAGCTGAAAATACATACTCTCTGCTACTCTTATCTCAAGAGTAAGCAAGGGATTATAACAGTCCATGAGACTAAGAGCCTAAACCATGAGAGCAGAACTGGAGGGAATAAGTGAGCCATTGCTTATTTCAATATGATATTACAATTGGTTTTGCAAATTTAGCCTGCTGAAGTGGACAAAATATTTTGACACTCAGAGATGGCTCAGCAAATCTCCTTCTAAGCTTTAAAAATAGAAATAATTTCACATAGAATCTATGTAAGTGCAGTGAATTTAAGATTAAAATCCTTTTGATGATGTGAAAGCAAGCTGTTGAAATAAAAGTTGTTCTGATTCCCTCCCTACAGAAATATTTCCCTTTGGTGCCTGTTCTAATAAAGAGAATTGCCTCATGCTGTTCCTTTGCCACTGCTCTTATTCACCTGTACTTTACCTGCACATTACAGCCAAGGAGGTGGATGGGTCTCCCTGTACTCAACTCCAAAAGGATCTTATCCATGCTCTGCTTTTGCAAGCTGTCTGAGTCATTTACTGAATAAGATCTTCTTAATACTAGTAAGGTTTCTTGACCCTACTGTCCCCAATAGGATGCCACTTCTAGCCTTTCCTTACCTTAGACTCTGATTAAACTTATGCTAATACTACCCACTCAACTGCTCTGAGTGTGGCCTTCATTATCTTTAGTGTTCATGCTGGCCTGAAACCATTTTCTGTTCAGGATAAGATAAAAAATGCTCCTTAACATCCTTCCCACAAAGTGGAAAAAAGGCATGACTCCACAGGAAGAACAAAAAGCACTTACAACCTTGTTTTAATCAAGCTAATTTAGACCCTGAGAGGAATCCAACCTTATCTGTATAGGTTTCAGTAACAGTTAAATAAGTCAGCAGTGATATAGGCCCAGAAAATCACTACCAGCCATGGTCCACTGGGTTAGAAACAGTCTTGAGTGCACATTTCTGGGCATCTCTCGCATCTCCAGCTGCAGCATAGAGAGGCCCATAGGACCTCTGCTTTCAAGGACCCTTGGTGCTTGCTTCTCAGTGCCTTGCAGAAATACTGTTTGTTCAGTTACTCTATAATGTATAAATACAAGAATGAGTCCCACTTTTAAAAGTTTCTGACAAAAATACTGCAGTTGTGTTATCATAAGACCATTCACCATCATCCATCATCTACCACTACTCCGTTCTCTCCGGCTTGGTGATGACAACTTCTGCTCTGTGTAGAGTGAGGAACTACAGTAGGAGAATGACTGAGTTGAACAAAAGCTCAGTGAAAAGAAGGATTAACTTCCCCTATGCAATGGATTGGTATCTTGACTCATTTCACTGTCCAACAATACAAATGTTGGTGTCAGGTCAGCCCCATGGTCATTATGAGGCTGGACTGGCTACGGAAGAGATGTGGATGGCTGAGAATATGAATAACAGTTTTGAGGTGCTTAAGAAAACCTTTTCCATTCACAGGCGATAAGACTCCAATCCCATATTATAACCACCAGGCAGAGTGTCCAGGTTCTGCTGTCGGGCAGTTCTGACTCACACCTGTAGAAGCTGCACAGTGACACCACCAGAGATTGCAGCTTCCTTAGCAGCAAGTCCTACCCTACACATCACCACATTGGACACACAATTCTTTGTACCTTCCACGACCTTCTCCCATCACAACTGATCCAATAGAACACCAACCATAGCTGAACAACAGCTCTCTCAAAAATTGGGTTTAGGGCCAAGAGGAGAGGAGAGGCATGATAGTTCTGGAAGCAAGCTCCATTTTTCTACCTGACAGTGTCAGTGATAAAATGTAGAAAAGTCACAGTGGTTTGCCTATACCTGACTTTCAGCTGAGTGCACTGTAGGAGATACCCTCTCTGCTTGGCCAAAGGAGCCAGAGAAGGGAGAAAAAACTGATCCAACATCAGTGAGAAAACCAGAAGACAGACTTACTCTTCATGAATACTGAGAGGTGTACAAAGAGTCTAAAGCTTTTTCAAGGATTATTTGCTCTTTCCAAGATTATTTTGATGAATTTCCATGTATTTGTCTTCCCATCATGATAGTTTTCTGAATTAAATTGTAATTCAACCGAATGCTCTAAGTATTATGAGAAAATGTAGGGGAAAGCATAACCATGGAGGCAAGCAGAAAATTCAATCTCTGTCATTCAGAATTTTACAAAATCATCTTTATCATGATTTATCACTTTGGCTTTGTCTTCCAACACCTGTGTTTCTCTTACTGTTAGAAGAATGGAAAAGAGTGAGAGTATGTTACCTTAAGGGAAGATTAGAAAATGGGTTGTGAATTGGTCACAGTAGGAAAGAATTTTACAGAGCAAAACATAATGAATATAAGCTACACAGATGGGTGCCTTCTTACAGATGTCTATCTGATGAGGGTAAATGTGGCTGAGTATAAAGTAAGTGAAGACACGATAATTAAATCCATAGGCAATGGCTTTTCCATGATTCAAACCCCAGCAGAGAATAACAAATGAAACATGAAGATCTTGAACCAAAATATCCATCCCTGCCTGAAGGCATCCATCCACCTTTTCCTTGTGCTTGTGTTTATAGGATGAGCCCTTCCAGTAAATGCTTAATCCAGCAGTAAATTTACAGAATGATAGGAACACTGTCCAAAGCAGTTAAGCAGTTAAGAATTCTTATTATTTCACTTATGTGAAAAGGTGACATCCTGAATTTCAGTTCCTAGCTGGTAGAAAACGAGTCTCATATGTGCCTGCTAAGATACTTCTTACTCTCCCATCAGGCTGCTGTATTCCAAAGCAGGTGACACTGTTGGTTATCTCACTTGATTTGAGGGCATTGCAATAATTAAACATCAAGAAAATATCAAGGAGAAAAAGAGTCAACGTCCTTCCTCCATAACCTCCACATATTCTATTATTACTCGCATTTGCTACCAGCTTCCCTCTCTCCTTCTCTTATTACTCATATATTTCTTCTCCCAAACAGCTTCCTTCTGAAAACAACTGGTTTCCTTATGGTGTAAGCATAACGTACTTAGAGATAGCATCTCTGAATCAATATAAAGGTTTCTGCAGAAAACCTCAGCCGTAGTCGAGGTATGTGTGGTTAACTGCATTCCTGGGAAATTCTCATGCATATAGACACTTATGTATCCTAATATTCAAAGCATTAAGTAATCATGAATTGCAGTTACAGTCATTCAGTGCTGGTTTTGTGTGAGTAAAGGCACTACCTTTTTTTTTTTTTTATTTTTGCTCTTCGCCTACATTATCTGTTTGGCTTTTTTATTATTATTATTCTGCCTTAGGGCAAGCAAAAAAGAATTTGCAATGTAAATAATAATTAAAAAAAAAAAGAAGAATAAAAAAACAGAACTAGCTTTTGGAGGAGAAAGAGGGGAGGAATTCACATTTCTTTCTTAGCCTACAGCCTACTCTCATATCAAACATACTTTCAAAAAGTTGATACTGCTGAGCTGAAACTTCTGCATTTCTTCCTCTGTGTTCTCCTGGCTCTTTTATCAGAACTGCTTGATTTTTAAAGGGGAAAAATTAATCTCACCTTCATACAGAAGCTGGATCACAAACATTTTAGATAGCTTTACCATGATTTACAGTTCTTTCTGTCACTGAGAACAGGGCTACCTAACCTACTGCTGGAGAGAGGCTTTTCATAATATTTCAGGGTCTTTTATTCTCTCTCTCTTTTTACTTTAGTGGAACAAATATCTTCCAGATAACTATTTTTAATAGAGGTTGTTCACACTTTTTTTTTTTAACTCACAAAACTCAGGAAGTCAGTGATATGTTGCTCATTTGATTTCCCTTTGACCTTAGGAAGACTTGTGCTATCTCAAGTTTTTTTGAAACTGTATTCATTATAACAGGGCAGGAAAATCATATCACAAGGAAAGTGGGTGAAGATAGAATAAGTACGCTTTTCTTTTTCAAATTTGCACATCTTCATGTCTTCTTTTTCACCTCAACAGCTGTCGTTTCAGTTTAGTTACGTACAATAGCAGGCCCAAATCTGGCTACTTAGCTTTTGTGGTTTTGATCCAATGCCCACTAGACAATGGGCTTTTTAGTCTATCCACAATTATCATATAGTTACTTACATTACACAAAGCCCTTTTCTTCTATATTGGCTGACAGTTTGCTGTGAGTTGTGGAGAGCAAGAACTGTGCTTTCTTTTGGTTGAAAAGTACTTAGTATGCTGTGGATGCCACCACCAACAGAGAAATAATAACAATCCTCCAATCAGTCTTTCTCTCCAGTTGTGTAGTTTAACAGTGTATCCTCCAGAAACTTAGAAAACTCTTTTTTTTTTTCTCTTTTTTACTCCTTTTCTATTGTAAAGTCTGAATTTCTGAGTAACCAATGGATGTTTCCCAACAGAAAATCCAAAAATGAAAATGAGGAACCTCTTTATCATCGCTCACATCTGAGGCCATAGAACAATGACAAATTCGTGCTTCAGAAGACCTCTACAGTCCTCAAGTTTATGGCATACCATACACTTACCAAATTTCACCAGTGGCTAGGTTTTTTCTCTCCAATGATGACTCCAATCACTTTAAAATTACACATGTGAACAAATATTCTTATCCAGAGTCAACAGGAACACATATAATCTTCTAAGAAAAATGTCATTCGCCCACTAGGCATCTAAACTGAATGTGCCCAGTTACCTTCTAGATATTATCTAAATTTCAACACTGAGTGAAGTTTTAAAAAGCTCAAAGGAGTTGAAAGAAGGTGGGTGATATGTATAGATGACCTAAAAAGAAGTTTATCTCACATAGAACATTAAGGAATGATTTTGTTCTGTTCATAAGGAAAGATTTCCAAATGGATACACCTAGAAATGGAAAATACTGTTCCTAGCAAATCCCATTCATTTATGCCACTTCTAAGTGAAAAACCTGCAAAACTGTTTTCCAGTACGGCCTTGATCAGAGACTTTGTTGGAAGGGCTGGGTAAGAGCTTTCACTGACATAGCACTGTGGTTTACTCTCACTATGAAAAACTAGGGATAGGAAAAGTTTCAATGAAATGTGTTTGTCAGGGTCTCAGAACTTCCACTGAGCTTTTGCAATACAAAGTTCAAATGCTTCAAAATGCAAGAAGGACATTTGACCTTCCTTATGATGATGAAGTTATTATTTCTGTGAGAATCATAGAATCACAGAAATTGTTTGGGTTGGAAGTAACCTTTAAGGTCACCTAGTTCCAAACTCCCTTGCTATAGGCAGGGATACTTCCCACTAAACCACATTGCTCAAACCCCCAACCAGCCTGGAGCCACATGACAATCTGCATCATCCTACTCACATACTATTATTCATCAGTGTTTTGGGTAATGTTTTGTATTTCTGTGAAAGTCAGTAGACACCAAGAGGATGGAAGAGATGCTCAGAATCTACATGGGCTCATGGAACTGACTTTAAAAATACAGCTTTTTATATTAGCTGGCAAAAGCAACACAACTACTTAAGAAATGTCCTCAACAAGGCTGACATTGTAGCCCCTTGTAATCTGTTAATTCTCAGTGCAATTAGACCTCTTGGGAACACAAGCAGCAGGGCTGGACCCTGCTTGTATATAACTTCATGGCACTACAGAAAAATACCTGTTGTCTTAGTTCTACTCCATAAAGTCTTTCTGATAGCACAAATGGCCAAACTGCACACACTGTAATGTTCTGATGTTGGTGTTTTTGTGCGTGTGTGTGTCTTGCAAAATACGCAGTACTATGAGCAGACTGTGGGCAAAGTATTCCACAACCTTGCATCTCTGCACTGTTTTCAAAATCCTGTTTTTCTGTAGACTATCTCAAATATTATAAAAACATATTATTGGTAAGCACAAAAAAAACCTTGCATTCCGTTTAGTTGCAGTCAAGAATTTATTACTCTATGCTGCTGTAAATGGGACAAGATGTTCGATTGCGGACCTCCATTTTGAAGACCTGTAACATGCACTTCCATTACCTTCTTTAGACCTTGCAGACACAACGCATTTCATAAGCCTACAAAGGCTCAGTCCTTTTCCCATTGTCAATAAATCTTCCCAAAATATGTGGCTGTTGTGGAAAGCTTGCAAAGCATTTGCCTGTTAGACGTTTAAAAGACTGAATTACAAATGTTAATGCATTTGCAACAGCAAAATAAATACTAATCAATTTTTAAATTTTATAATGATCATTTTCAGTCTGGGTCAGCATTTTTTCCAGTTAAGTTCTATTTAACAAGAGGGTTGAGATAATTTTCTTTCTTGGGATAATAATGAAAAGCAGAGAAAAACACAAAAGCAGAGGTCTGAAGGCCTACTTTTGCAGAATGACAGAACGATAAGCAGCAACAGCAGCATTGTGCTCAGTACAATTAACATCATGGAGCAAAAATACAGCTCCCCAGGCAACTTCACCAACTTTCTCATAGAATTTGAATGGAAGTACTGTCTTCTCAGCATCTTCTGGAAGGAGAGATCTATACAGACACAAACACATTTCTTCAAGTGGTGCTTAAATATTACCAATCTACTAAGAAAATGCACTGACAAAATCTTTGCCCATCATTATCACCGCACACTTAAAATCTGAAGGATGTTTGAATAGTACTCAAGATACACTCTGTCCAGAAGTGTTGCAAATCTAGGAGTGAGGAAAACTCATTCTCAGTGGGCAGATGTTCTTGGTGAAATGCAGCAGATACAGAGGGCCCAATACATGGTTTGAGAATCAGAATCCGAGATGCTTGTTTGTAAACTGGGATGTGATACTGGATGATGCTAGATTGTAAACTCATGCTGCTGCAGAGTGCTGAACAGTGCCATGTAACCAGTTTGAGATGATCTTCAGAACTGTTAACATAGCTTTCTTCAGAGCATTTAAAGCCACTCTGGTTCTTAATTTACTATTTGTCCCCAAAACCTTTTTAGTTTCAAGGGTCCTGTCCTGTTGACACTGATGAAGAGATGACTTTATTTGTCCTCATTCACTTTGCGTTGCTTGGCTTCCCCGAGCTGTTGTCACACTGTGGAGCAGCTTTATGTGACACTTGCCACCCTGTGTGCTTTGCACCACAGAATCACAGAATGGCCAGGGTTGGAAGGGGCCTCAAAGATCATGAATCTCCAACCCCCTGCCACATGCAGGGCCACCAACCTCCCCATTTAATACTAGTTCAGGCTGCCCAGGGCCCCATCCAGTCTGGCCTTGAACACCTCCAGGGACGGGGCATCCACAACCTCTCTGGGCAGCCTGTTCCAGCACCTCACCATTCTCTTGGTAAAAACCTTTCACCTGATATTCAACCTAAATCTTCCCTCCCTCAACATAAAACCATTTCCCCTTGTCCTGCTGTTATCTACCCTTTCAAAGAGTTGATTCCCCTCTTGTTTGTAGGCTCCCTTTAGGTACTGAAAGGCTGCAATGAGGTCACCCCATAGCCTTCTTTTCAGTTTATGCACTGCATAATCTTTCGGGGTGAATGCATAATTTTCTGACACAGGTATCATGCAGTTTAGGGTAGAATTAGAATGCATCTCACATACTGACATAGCTATCTCTAGTATAATTTTGTACCAAGAAAAGGCCACAATTTGTCATATAGGGAACTATTTGTAGATGAAAATCTTTGAGTGGCCCAGTCATTCAATGTGGTATATTTTTTGCCTATTTGTCAAAGAAAATGAGTAACACCAATAAGATTTTAAGAAATTAGAATATGACCTGTCCAAGTATCAGCTCTTTTCATACACGACTTACAAATTCTAGTCTAATGTTTAAAGCTCACGAGTTGATTTTAATTCAAAGTCTCAGTGACTGTAAAAGATAATACATGGAGATTCAGTCTTAAAAGAGGTGATGAGTGCAGCTCTACATAGTTCTCAGGTCATTTACATGGGGATAATTGGAGGTTATGAAAACTTCTTCCTGTAAATGAATGACTGGTGACCACAATGAATTTTAATATCCAAATTAAATTTTTGGTCTAATGTGGTAATGATTTACTCATTTGTAATTCTTTTGAAGAAGTAGAGCTATATACAGAGAAAGTAAAGCAGGGTTTAGCCTTAACTACCTTCAGTGAGCCCATTCTCTCCGTTACAGATGCCTTTCTACTTCTCTGCTTTGGTAATTACCAAGTATGTCTACCTCAGGTGTTACTGACACCTTTCTTTTCAGTTCTTCAGTTTCATTTTCTCATTTCTTCTTTGTTCTCAAAGTTGGCTAAAAATCTCTTAGCTTTTGCAGTTCTTTCTTCTTCTGTTTTTGTTTGTTTTACTTAATCATATTAATTATATAATCATTATAATTAATCATTATAATTATATAATAATTATATATAATTATAATATATAATAACATTATATAATATATATAATCATATAATAATTAATTAATTTGGTTCACTATAAAAATAAGATGAACAAGCATTAGTGGGCAATCAAGTAGCCGGAATTACAATTTAAAATACCTTCACAGTCATAGACTATAATCCTGTGTCCCCCCTCCCTTTTCCTTTGTAAGGCAGTTTCATGTCACTTACTTGAAACTAAGCCTAGGTGAATACGTTTCCATATGGCTAAGGACTAGAAACCAGCTTCAGACACATCCTATGGCCTGCAGGAATGTGCTGACAGGAGCACAGGCCATACCCAGTGCCACCAAGCCTCCTGTGGCTCAGTGCCTCGCTGTAATGCCTGAACAATTCCTCCCTGCAAATGTATGCCCAGACTTCAGGATGCTAGGCAGATGTGCTTGCTGTTCTCACAGATTTTGTGAAGCAAAGTATAGGTTATGCCTTCTGAAGCCTGTGCATTGCCAGTCAGCCTGCAGGTTGGGTATATCTGCATTCCAGGTGCAGGTCCAGGTATATCTGCATTCAGGCATTTTTGTAAGAGATTTAGCTATGAATCTCTTAAAAGCAGACAGTGACAGCGAAAAGATTTTTAGCCACTGCTTCCATCTATCCACCTGATCTTGTTGGAATGATAATGCTGTGAATGCATATTGAGCCATGTAAATGTCATTCTTCATTTGGAAGGGATGGAACAATATCTCTGCAGGTTACGTGCATTCAGGCCTGTGCTTTGAGCTGTTTGACACTCTAAGAGATGACATGTTTTTGTGCAGCTGGAAACAAGCTTTTATTGACTTGGAGCAAAGGATGACCTCTTAACAGCTTGGGATAGGAGGTCAAGTTAGGCAACCAAGTTAGGGAAGTTTTTATTGCGAGGGTAGCACAGCCCTGGCACACATCTCCCAGCAGGGCTGTGACACCTCCCATCCATTCTTGGAGCTTTCTGGGACCTGGTTAGACAACAGCACAGGTAACCTGACATACTGCTGGTGCCAGGAGATTGGAATAGATGATCACCAGTGGCTTACCTGCCATGAGCACAATAACAGGTGAGTCCTGAGAAGTTTTTCACGTTTCCATAGCCACACAGTATTCCTTCCCCTTATGATTTATCCACGTCTTCAACTCCGGCTGTCTCAGGCAGGAACTGTCCATCTGGCATTTGTGCACTGCATAATCAAGAGAAATAATGTATAATCAAGAGATATAATTAAGTATAATAAATGTATAATCAAAGTATAATAATGAAACAAACAAGAGAGTTATACACAGTGAGGACAAGAGAAAATAGATGAAATGCTTACCCACATAGAGGATTTGCTCAGAAGACGCCAGAGGAGTGGATCTCAGTGCTTAAACGGGTCTAGGAGAGGTGGAGCCTGGCTCCACCCCTTCCTGCAGCACAGGTGAATTGCTTTCACCTGTGCTTCCAGGGCTGACATATTGCTCGCCTCAGGTGACTAATCAGGGGTTCAGGCTGTGATTCAGCAGTTCCCATACACGTGCACAGAGCCTTCTCTCTCATTCTCTCTCATTGAAATCCTGTTGTTTTTAAGTTGAAGTAACAATATTGTGCATAAGTGACCAAAGTTTTCACTCTACATCTCACGGTACTTTTTCTGAATACTGTAATTGCCTTTGTTTATTTAGCTGTCTCAATTGCCAAATTTTTTCCTTGAAGCAAACTTCCCTAAGCAGACACTCGTAACAAACCTATCACACACAGAAGCATACAATTGTAATGCCTTTATTTTGATTCTTGACTGTTAATTCGCTTTTTCTAGAAGGGTTCCAACAATCACCTTCTTTTTTCTTCTCCTACGTGAAGTTTTATACTAATAGGCAGCAGATATTTAAGAGTGAGGCCCTGGCATTCATCCTGTGAATAGGGCAGCAGAGGCGTAGGAAGCTGCGGTCGCCGTGTGACCCCTGCTGGCAGCAAATAATTAGTCAGGAAAAGGGCAAGGGAAATGGACTTGGGTTTGCAATGAATGACTGATTCAGTACAGTGCATGAATCAAAGAAAGTCAGAAGCAATAGAGGAAATAAGTAAAAAGTCCTGTCACTATGGAACAGGAGACACAAATGAGTAAAATGTGATCATTAAAGGTGTCTATTATCTACTTCATTTTATCAAGAAGCTGAGCCCTGTGCTCTAAGCTGCACTGGCTATGGTCAGTACAGGGCAACACTGATGTTGCTGCATAAGAATTTCCAAAACAGCACATAAAGGTCATGGGGGGGCGACAATCTTCTATCAGGTTCCTGGAGTTTCCTGAGGTTTTTGGCATTACTGCTAGGCACAGTAAATGCAAGCTTCAGTGACACTGAAGCACACATTCCAGAGCACTGCAGAACAATCCTTTGCTTCCCAGAAGGATCCCACAGTCATCAACAGTGCATCATGGTGTATTTCCCAGTGCATATTTTCTTTGAGATAAAGAAAGCTTAGGAGACACAGAACAGAGAAAGATGCAACAAATTATCTGTGGTTTTGTTATTCAATCACATAAGTGCATAATAAATAGCTTAATTTGAATAATACAGAATTCCCTTTTCAAAATGCAGTTGATTTCCAACACACTTTCAGATGTGCTTGCTGATAGTGGCTTGCTGATAAGCAAATAACAAGGTTCATTCATTCATTCAAAGTAAATAAATAAAAGCTACACCAGGACAGGCAGTAGGGGTGGGGTCTCAATCTGCAATCAGCTTGCTTAGGTTCTCTCTGAATGTGTAATTCCTATACTGCTCATCTAGCTAGTTCAAGCTGCTATGTGTTTGCCCTGGTAAAAGTATACACACAGTTCCCCTCAACCCAAACAGAGGGAGTCTGCATGTTCACAGATCATAAGTGTCAAATCATCTTTGTTATCATCTTGATTCTTCAAAATCATTCTCCATTTTACATGCCAATTTCATTTTACATGTCAGCATATCAACAATTTTCTACATCTTCCAATCTGAACTCGTAAGAAGTGTTCCCCACCACATATCTGAGTTGCAATGGAGACCCGGACCACGTAAGATCTAGTTCCTAAAAATGATGCCTGTAAGCTGAACCAGGCTATGGGGCAGACATCAAGCAAGAGTGCAGAGAAGAGAACAAAAGAAGCTGCTTCTTTTCCATTAGGTTATGAAACCCAAGAGTACTCTGGCTTTCAGTGGGGTTTTCAAAAGCTTCTTTAATTAATCAGCAAAGGGCTGATCTCAGGTGAGCATTTTGGCCTGACAATCTTATTTTCACAAGTTTAGGAAAATTCTGATGCAACACAGAAATTACCTGTTACCAAGAAACTCCTGACTTCAACCACTACAAGACAGATGATGTACCATATGGGATACAGGTGAAGGATACTATCAAAGCCATCTCTTCCCAGCACAGTCCCAGAAGCTGGTGTATTAATTTAGGTGCACCAGATTGCATTCAAAACAGAATAGGCCTTTGCTGAGAGAGAGGGATTTTGATTTACTTCTCAAGTGTTCCCCTGCTTCTGCATCTGAAGTTAGATCTATGTGCACTGATCAAATGCTTTCCATAAGAAACAGAGGCCTTTTCAGAAGGATGGCTAAGGAAGATAACTTTTGTAATGGATGTAAAAGTGTAGTGGGAAATAGCTGGCCTTTAGATGAAAGCTGAAGGCTTTTCAAGAATTGTAGCATTTGGTTTTCATGTAGTGTTCAACCAGCTGTTGAGTAATGTTCTGACATGCTATTCATAGAATTAATATTTCAGGGGACAGGCAGGACAAGGGGAAATGGTTCTAAGTTGAAGGAGGGAGGATTTAGGTTGAATATCAGGGGAAAGTTCTTTGCCGAGAGAGTGGTGAGGTGCCGGAACAGGCTGCCCAGAGAGGTTGTGGATGCTCCATCGCTGGAGGTGTTCAAGGCCAGATTGGATGGAGCCCTGGGCAGCCTAGTATTATGAAGGTTGGTGGCCCTGCATGCAGCAGGGGGTTTGGAGCTTGATGATCCTTGAGGTCCCTTCCAACCCAAGCCATTCTGTGATTCAGCGATTCAGTGACTTCTTTTACTTTAACTTTAAACACAGAGGCAAAAATTTTGCAGATTTGTCCACCTTCAGGCCATGATTGTTAATGACTGTCTACAGTGCTACTTTCAGTACCTGAGATCCTAAATATTTTAATTAAAAAAAAAAAAAAAAAACAGAACATAAATTATTTATTTTTGGGCAAAACCACCAGGACAGTTAACTCAGTCAGCATTCACAGAACAGATGTAGCTTGACCACTCACGATTTTACCAGATTTTTACTACAGAAATTATTGTTCTTGATCTGAAATATCCCAGAAGAATGAAAATAGGTGTAAAAATGTTACGTGTATTCATAGGCAGAAGGTACCTGGCAAATGAGGTCATGAGGACAAAGCTCTATGCCTCAACAGAAGGAACTCCGTCTGCCTGATGGTGTGGAAAGGTCACAACCAGTGCACTGATGACCACAAAAGCCCTGTGCCAGGAACCGGTCAGCTGTGGCTTCTTTATTCTCTTTTCTCACATTATGCTTTTAAAAATGACTCAACCCTCTTAGCTGTTTTTGATGTTTTTAGCACTTCTTGTATCACAACATTTCACGTTGCCATCCCAAATCAGCTCTACTCCTTTACACTGGAACCTCTCCTCTTGTGACCTTTTCAGAATGAATTAAGATAAACACAAATGGGCATATCACTCTGGGAAAGTGTGTCTTCACATACATCTAATCAGCAATAACTTCAGTACATTGAATTCACACTTAAGCAATTTAAATTAAATTTAAATTAACTTTCAAGTGCAGCTATGCTTGAAAAACATTTTAGTTTTACTTGCAAGTATATAAAAGAAAATACTTACAACAGCAGCTATCTCATCATCCTTTCCCCCAAGAAGGTAAAAATTTAAAGCCATACTGAAACAACCATCAGAGGGTGCATTTACACCATCAGTTTAGTTTTTTACTTATTTCACTCCCAGGTCCTGGTACTCTGGCTGTCCATTCTGTGCCAGATCCTGGAACACTCCCCACCAAGCTCTGCTGGCTCCCTCTGGAGATTCAGTCCTAGCCATAAGGATGTGGATCTCTCAAGGGGCAGTGCTTCCAGCTCACAAAACCTGAATGGAAGTACTCAAAACAACCCTTTCTTTTGAGGGAGGGTCTTATCTTTAAAATATATAGTTCCAGACATAAAGGATATTTCCATCTTTGCTGACTCTTTGAGATAAGAATGGACTTGTAAGGTAGAAGCAAATTTTGACTTGCTTCTACATGGCCCATGAAAGAAGGAATCAGAGGAGAAGCTTTTAAAATATAAGTGTGGTGATAATTTAGATTACCATGGTGCCAGTTCAGGAAAGCACTTTTATTCAGGCTGGCATTGCATGCCTCATTTAAGTTAGTGGGTTTATGGGTTTATTGAAATATTTGCTTAAATCAGGATATAAAATATTAAAAAAGACTAACAACATGCACTATTTATACACTAATTATATTTATACACTACATTCTAGGACTGTTAAATATGAGGTTGTTAATAGAAGAATAAAATGCTGGGAACTTTGGGACAATTATTTTCCACTTTTTTTACCAGTAAAACACAGTAATTAGTCATCTTGAACTTTGTTAGAATTCTGAAGAAAATTATAGATACACCTTTTTTGTATGCATGTCCATCTATACCTACATCCAAACATACATGCATATAAAAAATAGAGTGACTGACAGGTGCCTTATGATTGAAGATTTAAGGCACTTGCTGATTACTGAATGAACACTTGATAGCCTGAACTACTTGTTCTCAGCTACAAGACTACAAAGGAAACATATTCATGTACATCTGTGCAATGGTCTACATACCTCCCAGTCAAATGTTTTTACTCACAAACAAAAAAACCTTCTGTATTAAAACTGAACAAATTGAAACTTTCAATTGGGGGAAAGCAAAGAACTCCTCCAAAAGTTAAAATGGGAGATTTGTGATTCTGGAGCCTTGGTAGTTGTCATGATTATTGATCTAGCTATTGCTATAGCTAGACTATATTGCTATACTGCTATAGGTCTGACTATTTCTACAGATATTAAATAAAAACAGTCAAACTTGACTTACTTTGTAGTTCTCATTAAGTTAGCCCGTCCAGCTACGAAAGCTGCGGAAATAAGGTACAAAGTCTTATATTGTATAAAAGGAGATAGAAACTGAACTTGGATAAGCTCATTGGCACATAAGCGAATGTTCCTTACATCATTTCACAACCCTGTTTCCCACGATTCAAAAAGTTTTAGTCAGGTCAGAGGGGAAGAAACATAGTTCCATCTTCAAAGTTTGGCTGCCTTTCGGTTATGGCTGCCAAAACACAGTGAAAGTAATATTATTCTGCTGGAAAGAAAAATGCACTTTTCCATCCCCCTTCTAATTAAGAAATAAATAAATAAACTGAGGGTTACAGTTACTTGTGTTTTTCTAAAGCAATCTGTTCTTGGACTGAAACCAAGGTAGAATGTTGTAACCTGAAAAGTAGCGATCTGAGAATTAAGGGTTTAATCTTTAATTCTTAATACCAGTGGAAATTCCACATTCCCATTCTGACTCCAAATTACGTTCTTTGTGTTGAGTTCAGCACAACATGTTAGGCAACACTTGAAGACAGAGTTGTCCTGAAATGCTCTGCTGAATGGGATATTTTCATATCTTTAGCCTATGTGCAGGCCCCCACTGATTTATCCTGTTAAGCACAGTCATAGAGCGATGCCTGGAAGTAGAGTCTGACAGCAGGAAACATATATTTTTATAACAAACACAAGATGTAGCAAATTGTAATAATGGGTTTTATCAAATGATTTGCATCACAGAATTGCTGAGGCTGAAAACCACCTCTGGAGATCATCTAGTCCAACCTTGTGCTCAAAACAGGGCCTACTAAAACAGCTGAACTCTGCAGCGGAAGGGTTTGATTATCTCCAAAGAGGGAGATTCCACAATCTCTCTGAGCAACGTGTGCCAGACTCTGATTATCTTCACCAAAAAAAAACAAGCAAATACACTACAGCAGCAACAACAGTGTTGTATAAATGGAATTTCCTGTATTTCACCTTATGCTCAGTGCTTCTTAGAATCATAAAAATCACTAAGTTTGGAAAAGACTACTAAGATCATCCAGTCCAACCATAATCACATCCTCGTCATATCTACTAAATGATACCCCTCTGTGTCACATCCACATATTTGTTGAACATCTCCAAGGACAGCGATTCTACCGTCTCCCTGGACAGCCTGTTCCAGTGCTTGTCTAGACATTTTTGTCCTGTCCCTGGACAACACTAAGGTGAATCTGGCTGTCTTCTGTACTTTCCCTCATCAGATATCTGTACCCATAAATAAGATCCTCCTGAGCCTCCTCTTCTCCAGGCTGAACAGTCCCAAGCTCTCACAACATCTCCTCATAGGAGAGATACTCATGTTCCAAATCATCTTAGTTGCCCATCACTGGAATCACTCCAGCAAGTCCGTCCATACTGGGAAGCCTTGCTCTGAACCCAGTTCTCCAGCTGCGTCTCACCAGGGCTGAGTAGAGAAGAAAGATCACCTCCCTTGACCTGCTGGCAACACCCTTACCAGTGCAGGTTGGGATGTTGGAATGACTGTACTATTTTCTGATATTTACAGTATTAATCTCCCACAAAAGTTATTCAAAAAGTCAGTGTCTTCAGATGTATTTGATTTTTTTTTTTAATAGAAAAATCAACTGCTTATGTGCCTAACAGTTATGTTACAGAATCTAAAAAAAGATCTCTGCTCAAGAATGAACAGCACAAAGAACAATCTGATCTCCTAAAAAAAAAAAATAATAATAATAATAATATATATATAAATTTTTTAATCCTTTGTCTTACTGAGACATGGAAAACACATAAACTCAGACATCTTTAGACAACAGCATCTCATTAAAAAAATAATAAGAATAAAAATCACAGATAATCTAAGCTAATCATACTATCTAAGGTAATACAACTGCAGAAAAAAAAAATCAATCATATAGTAATAAAGATTTTCTCAGTTTGCCAGTGTATTTCTGAAGATGTATGGTAAAACATATATTTTCAATTTGCTTGAATGAAATCCGTTTTGTGATTCTGTGATTCTGTGATAGCTTCTGCAATGTGCAATGGAGAAGTATCCTGAAGAGTGACAAAGGCTGTAAAAATCTCTGTCTTTAAAGGTTTTCACGACTGAACCAAGTCCTAACAAACCTGAGATAGTGGACTCTGCTTTGAGAATGTGGTTGGACCAACAACACCCCCCAGCTTTCTCCAACATGAATAATTCCATGATTCAGTGGTACAGAAATGATTAGATTTCTTATTCTGCTATATATACTATGTTTGGAGACCTGAAAGGCTATGCATTCCCATACTGAAAAGAAACTCTTTTTTGCAGATTTTTGCTGCATCCAAAGGAGCAAGAAAAAATATCATTTGAAAGTGGAAATGCCATCAAAAAGTAATTGCAGTCATTTGTATTATGACTCATTTTTTCTTTTCCTCGTATATGCCAGCAAAATAGGAATGAACTCTAGGATGACCAATGAGGAGATTTTCAGTGTTTGCAACCTACCTAAAAGTGGGATATGGAAAAACATATCAGAACATTATCATACAGGACATAAATATTCTCTGTGCGTCACCACAGTAGTATAATTCCTCCTGAATTTTCCACTGCCTTTGGCACTCAGAGTAAAGTTTATCTTTCCCTGCACCCTCAAAGTAAGAAAATTACAGAATAGCTCCAGAAAGAGAGGTAGCTTCTTTGTTTAAAACATGTGCTTCCCTGTATCTGCTTGCTCTCTGGATAATAGTTTCATAAAGATAGAATGCAGTGTTTCATAATGTGCTAACTATTTTATGAAGCAAACACAACTGAAAAGCTTTGAAGAATTAGGTGGAATAGGAAGCTGTTCGTTTCATAGAAGAAGATATTACATAATAAGAAAACCAATCACAATGTTGTCCGTAGCCAAACAACCTCTACTTCACTTGAAACTTCACCAGTCTTCCCTTGTAAGTGTTCTGCAGAGCTCTAACATAAGAAAAATAAGTGCAGTACTGAGTAATATTGGGATGAAATGTACAGGGCTGAAGTTTGGAATTGAAGAACCATCACTGCTTTCATCAGCTTTTTTGTCAAAAGTGAAGTTTGCAAAGAAGTTTCCTCTGAAATTTTCCATTAGAAAATAAGTTATTTTCTGATTTAAATCATTTAGATAAGAAAAAAAAGATTCAAGAATTTCTAGTGAACTGAAACTGCTCAACTTCACATACAACTTTGTTTGTATATAAGCATACTGAGCTATTATTTCTAGTGCATCATATTGTTTTCTTTAAGATCTCCTAAGCGTCTGGTCTGCAAACCAAACAAAATAGCGAATTACAACAATATGAGTTACAACAATATGAGTATATTTAGAGGTAATGGAAACAATTCAAAAGGCAGTCTGAAACTCTCAATTTGCTAAGTACAAAAATTTCAAGGAAATTGGGAAAATTTCCCCCTTTTGTGCCTTCACATGAACATGGTTCTGGCTCTCTTCTCTGGATAAACTTCTTTGCGGAAAGGGTTATTAAGTACTGGAATAGGCTCCCCAGAGAGGTGGTTGAGTCACCATCCCTGGATGTGTTTAAAAACCATTTGGATGTGGTGCTCAGGGACATGATTTAGCAGAGGGCTGTTACAGTTAGGGTAGTATGGTAAGGTTGTGGTTGGACTCAATGATCTTTAAGGTCTTTTCCAACCTGAGTGATTCTATGATTCTATGATTCTTTCTCCTCTCACACCAGATAAGAACCCAAGTTCTGTTACTCCTATTCACCCTACTTGCCAACCATTTCCCCACAGTCCTTACCAAGTGAAGTAACTGCCTTCTCACCAAAATAAGTCTTTCTGCACAGTCCTTTTTCAGCAGTTTAAGTATGCCTATTGTAAAAGCCCATTAATTACTACACTAGTGCATTTCTGTGCTCAAGCTTTTGCAACCAGCTGTGAAAACTGAAGTGAATAACAAGCAAGTGAAGCTGCATCAAACTGCACATGTTCATCTATTCAAGACAATAACCTACATTAGCATTTGTGATCTTCATTACAACAGTGTCATTTTCATCCTCTTAGTCTGGAACAGTGGAACTGACACTGAGCACCAGGAATCACCAGTTGCAATGCTGTAGGCAGACAGAAGAGCTAATATATAGCATTTTTCCTTTTGACAAGTTTATCTGCAGACAGCTTAAGACAAAGTACATTTAAGTACTGGTGTGTCATTTCTAGGCCTCCAAATGGCCTCTGAATGAAGGAAACCCTGTGAGGACTAAGTGAAGTGGCTTCCAGCATATCAGCTCCTGCTTGACATCCCTACTAGGCAAGGATTAAGGCTTCTACACCTTTATTTCTGCCTTTATTTCTGAGTATTCAGGTGCTCATACACCTTGTGAAACCTCCAGTTCCTTTAGAGTCCACATTTATGTCAGTGTCTACGCCATAGGCAGAGTCTGTGCATACAGCCTGAGGGCAAAATTATTTACAGAACAAAATCTTCCTTCTTCATCAGTGTTTGCACAAGGAGCTCAACCAGGAGGACTCTCCACATCATCTCTCACCAAAAACAGTCTTGCTTCCCAGCAAGGCAGAGCTGTCACCCCAACACCTGCCTTGGGCACCATGCTGCTGGGTGCGCCGTGCCCATGTGGGTGCAGCAAGATGGCCTCTGGCCAGGCATAGGGCTGAGCCTCTGGATTCCTCTGCCAGAGATCAGGAAGTTGAGCACGTCTGGGTGCAGAACAATCAGGAGCAAACATGTCTCTTGGGGAACACACAGTTCTTAACAGCGATTTGTAAAGCTTCCCTCTTCTTATTTATATCAGGAATGACAGAGGGCAAAGACTAGAAGAGAGAAGTGTTGTGAGGCAGTGACTGGAGACCAATAAATTCTCTGCATTAGAAAGCAAACAAGCCAAAAGAAGGTGCTTTCTGTTCTGTGAATATTCCCTGTAGGTCTCATTAACTGTCAGAAATTAAACAAAGATATAAACATTTGCCACAGTTGGCTCTTGCTGCTGGGAGCACTCACACTGATGTTATCATTTCTGAAGTGATTCAGAGCAATGTGCAGGCAGCACTCAAGTGAGCCATGCACTGACAGCAATGTAGTCTGCTGTCATTTTACATTTTAATTATGCTCCCTGTGTGCCACAGCCACCAGCCTACCTAACCTTCCTGGTACTGGTTTCAGACAGGCATGGTTTTTATGTTTGATTTTGATGATTTCTCACAGTGACCTTGTTCACCCTGGGGAGAAAGAGGCCAAAAGTTGCCCTTTGTTGTTGTGACTCTTTAAAACCTCTGTCGGCAGCTTTGGCAATCCTATGATAGACAGTTCCTGTTTTCAGAACTGCCTCATGCAGCTCAGCTCTTCTGGCCCTGGAGTAAGAGGAGAGCTATGCTAGAATACCTCTTCTGTTTCATGCTGCTGAGGCACAAGTACTCAGAATTATGTCAGAGGCAAGCTGCCCAAACATTTTCAAAAATACAGATGAACTGTGGAGGATAAACACAGGAGCAGAAAGAAGCAATTCACTTTGCTTGGAAGGGAGAAGTGATAGTATGTTAATTGTAACAAGATAGAGATATAGAAGAATTAAGGTAATAAATGCAACATTAACATTATTCCACATGGTAGGGTTCACAAGACTCTTACTTCGGAGTATGGGAGGATTCTCAGACTAGTTGTGTGCCTGAAAATTTCCTCCCAATAGAGCGCAATATTCACTCTTTCCAACAAAATTATGGCTATAAGCAGACAAATGTTGAACCTCGAGGATTCTTCCCTGAGAGGCAACCGAGCTCCAGGATCTCAGCCCACCCTCATCCTGCAAATCTCAAAGTGTTCTCAATTAGAATTGCTATTTATCTGTAGGATTGTGAGGTGATTGACTTCTAGTAGAATCAAAAGATGATTGACTTTTAGTCAGTTATTTTCCATTATTCAAGGTTTTTGTTTGTTTGTTTGTTTGTTTTTTGCTATGATTCAGGTTGTACAACCCCCCACCCAACCCTGAACAAATTATTGTGCCTTTGCCAATTAAGCACATCATGGGAACTCTGGATACAGTCAAGGGAGGCACAGTCATCCTGTGTCTTAAGGATACTGATAACCAGGGATGATGCAGGGTCAGGCTCCACCGCACTCTTTAGATAACAGAGGAACGATGCCTTGGCGACTCTTCCCTGACCCATAGACTGGACATATAGATAACAGCAGTGCTCAGATAACAGCAGGTCAAAGCTGCTCTACCACATACACATTGGTCTAGCTGAACACAGCTGTGAGCAGAGGAGTCTATCCTCTGATCAACCAGTCCCTCTTGGCTTGCAAAAGGGACACTCCATAAAATCAAGAGGCTACCAGCCAAGGTGAGAAACAGCTCAACAACTGTGGTTTTTGTGGCATCAACCTCTCGCTGTATCTGGCATTATTGCTCTGTAGGGAAGACAATCACAGAATCACAAAATTGCATGGGTTGGAAGGGACCTCAAAAGATCAATGAATCCAACCTTCCTGGTAAAGCAGGTTCCCTACAGTAGGTTGCACAGGTAGGTGTCCAGACAGGTATTGAATATCTCCACAGAAGGAGACTCCATGACCTCTCTGGGCAACCTGCTCCAATGCTCCATTACCATTACCCTATAAAGAAATTCTTACACGTGTTTTTATGGAATTTTCTACATTCAAATTTTATGCCATTGCTCCTTGTCCTATTGCTGCACACCACCAAGAAGAACCTGACATCATTCATTTGCCTCCCACTTCCCTTTAGATACCTATTAATCAGATTCCCCCTCAGTCTTCTTTTGCCCAGG
The DNA here is from genome assembly GCA_035772895.1 of Perdix hodgsoniae. Taxonomy (NCBI): domain Eukaryota; kingdom Metazoa; phylum Chordata; class Aves; order Galliformes; family Phasianidae; genus Perdix; species Perdix hodgsoniae. Next base: position 7,880,441 of record JAPSGF010000027.1, on the reverse strand, counting down.
CTTAATAGACACAAATTATTCAGCCTTTCCGCTTACAGGAGAAGCTACAGGCCCTTTATCATCTTTGTGGCTCTTCTCCATGATGTCATCCATTAACCTATACTAATACATGTGGTTATTCCTCCCCAGGTGCAAGATTCTACATTTGCTCTTGTTAAACCTCATCAGATTCCTCCTTGCCCAACTCTCCAGTCTATCCAGGTATACTGAATGGTAGCACAGCCTTTCAGTGTGTTAGCCATTTCTCCTATCTTTGTATCATCAACAAACTTGCTGAGAATGGACTCTGTACCTTCATCCAGATCACTGATGAAGATATTGAACAGGACCCGAACCTGCATCAGCCACCAGGGAACATTGCTAGTTACAGGTCTCCAACTAGACACTGATGACATCCCTCTGAGCGTTGTCAGTCAGCCAGTTCTCAATCCACTTTTCTGTCCACTCATCTACCTCACACTTTCTAAGTTTCATAACAAAGATGTTACAGGAGACAATGTCAAATGTCTTGATGAAATCAAGGCAAACAGCATCCACTGCTCTTCCTGCATCTAGCCAGCCAGTGATAACATCATAGAAGGCTATCAGGTTGGTCAAGGACAGTTTCCCCTTGGTGAATCTATGCTAACCACTCCTGATAACCTTATTCTCTTCCAATTGCTTGGAGATGGCTTCCAGAACAAGAGGTTTCATTACCTTTCCAGGGAGAGAAGTGAGGCTGACTGGCCTATAGTTTCACAGGTTGTCCTTCTTGCCCTTTTTGAAGACTGGAGTGGCACTGACTATCCAGTCTTCAGGTGCTTCTCCCATTTACCAAGACCTTTCAAAGACTGAAGCAAAGAAGGCATTCAGAATCTCTGCCTTCTCAGCATTCCCCGTTACCAGGGCACCCATCTTATTTAGCAGGGGACCCACATTTTCCCTAGTTTTCCTTTTACTGTTGGCAAATTTCAAAAAATCTTTTTTGTTATCCTTTACCTCCTCTGCGAAGTTTAATTCCAAGAGGGCCTTAGCCTTCCTCATTGCATCCTTACAGGCCCTGAATAGTTTTCATCTGCAAGAACAGAGCAGCAAGATTAGTAGGAAGAATCTAGGGCACCAAGTCACTGTGAATGAGATGAAACAAGCAGGTTAGTTTCTGACATGCTTATTCTCTATTTGCTTCAAAAAACGGGATCAGTGCTGTTCCACACATTTTTAAAAGGAAGTAAAATAAGTATTCTGAATTCCACCATTGCGGCAGTGTTACAATTAATACATCAGCTCTGCTGTATCAATCAATCTATGATAAACAACAACAACAAAAAATTATCTCCCTAAAGAATACAGTTAAGCTTATCAAAATGAATTTTCATCACAGTGGTCAAAGAAGTTGTTAAACAGGACAAAACCCAAGTGTAATAAGTCAGCTCTTCTCTTAATATGGGCACCATGCTTTCACCAGTCTGAAGGAGAACTGAGTACCTCTGATAGCTTCACTATGCATGCATCACTGGAAGTCACATGGACAAGATGAGTTATTCTTCTGTGAAACAATAACTTAACAAACTCTGTGTGTGATATTTAAATTGAAAGAGGGTTCCTGAATGGGGTACCTGAACATAACTGCAAGAAGGAGTTCAGAGAAAATAGTAAAGCAAACTGACATCTCTGCCTACAGTCTCCATTAGCTGTCAAGAGATTTGCTTTTGTCTGAAAAAGCAAAAGCAAGTTTTTAACACTTTAAAATCTAAAATAAGTCTTCAGTCCAAATCTGTTTCTGAATCCAAGCCAGAGCTTTATAAATAATATAGCTTTAGAAGTCTTAGAAGTTCTATGCAAAAATAGCTTGGAATTACGTCTTTCGGAACTAAATCTAATTGGATATAACATATATTCTCTGAACATTTTCTCATTTTAAGCAAGTAAGAAAAAAAAATACATGGTCAGCTGGCCAGCAGCTCAAAGTAAAATGAATACAATTTCTTATGACTGCGAGTGAAATCATAGAATTTCACCTGGTCATTGGTTCCAACAGCTATTAAATACAAATAGTCATTGGAGTCAAGCAGGAAATTCCATATTCCAGACATGTGGAGTTTACTTGCGTACGGTTTGTCTAAGAAAGAATTTAACACATTCTCACTGCTCAGCTTTGTGTATACCAAACAGATGAGTGCTAAGGATGCCACTACCTCTGAGGAAGGCACTCACCAGTCGTCTTTCCCAGTATGGCTCAGTACTGATGCTCCATTTCTATCACACGCACAGACATAGTTTCAGAAGCCTGGTTAAATTCACCTCAATCTGCCTTTTTCAGTACCCATGTCTCCTTCCTTCACCACACTCATTTCCTCCATCATACATCATCTGTACACCAGTGTTCTCCCTGCACTGGAGTGGCTGTGTTCAGCAGGGCCCTCTCCCTTCAGTGTTACATTTCTTTAATGCTGCAAAAACAAATGAGAAGAAAGGAAGAAATAAATAACAGGGACAAATAAAGTTGGATTTTGTTGCTTTGTTTCCTCAAGAGTCCAGATTTTTCTCAGGAGCTCAGGAAAGAGGTCTTCACTGGCACAAGTATAACACACTCAGTATGCAAAGTCCACATAGTCAGGTATTTACGTAAAATGTTTTCCTCTAAAATAACAAAGAGACATGATATTTATCCTCTGCTCATGTTCATAAATGAAGAAAATAAGTGCAGATATCTTGCATGAAAGTATGACTTCTTACAGTATCTAGGTAAAGCCTCAGTTTGCACATAAGAGACCAATTTGGTAAGGCAATGACAGTATGAGAGCACAAGGATAAAAATGGAAAGAATAAGAAAAAAATAAGGAACAGATCAGGATCATCCATGGCACAGGTAAGCACAAGACTACATCATACAGAAGGAATCACTTAATCAGGTCTGTTTCCAAAAATGCAAATTATTTTCCTGTCCCCAAACACAACCAGTTCTCTTCTATCTACTGGTTTTTGCTGCAGAACTTCTAAGCCAAGACACCAAAATCATGTCCTTTTGGAGCAAAGTGGGGTCTCTTTTCCAGCTTTAGGGACCTTCAGTACAGACTGGAGCTGATGTGAAGCTGCTACATTCTTCATGACCCTAGATCTGAAGCCATGATCAGAAGTCTTTCTTCCCTGATACAGCCAAAGAAAACAAAACCACACAGCTGCCTAGTGTGTGCTGACAGGAGTATCCACGTCTACACAAAAGTGTGATTACAGACAGGAGAAAAAGAAGAAAATAAGGCAGTACACAGTTTTAGCAGGGAAAGAGCAGTCTACGTGGAAGTAGAAAGCAGTAGTATGCAGGCACACCTACTTGGAGACCCTGTACAAAGGCAACTCTAATTCAGAAGGGTTAAAGCAAAGCTATTAATGTGCATGCACTCACGGGGCTAAAATCTAGACCACCGAGTAATCCAGCACAAGAGGCAGTGATGAGCCTCTGGAAAATTTCCCTCTGTTGTGTAATACAGTCCTGGCGAGACAACTCAGTCATGCCTGGAAAGGGTTGGTGAGGGAATACAAGCATACGAGTGTTTTCCATAGAAGAGAAACACAAGACTTGCAATAACATTTTAGAGCTAATCTGAATACACAGAACAGATGATAAGAATTTGCTTTTGAGGTAAGAAAATATGCAGTATTGGTCAAGGTTTACTTCAGCTTCTGTTCCAGTACTGGACAAACCTACATATGACATGTTTGTAAAATTAAATGAAATACTATCATGCAGAGCTATAAATAGGGCATTCTATCAATGTGAAGTCATGAACAAGAGTGCTAACACACAAAATGGAACCAGAATAAGATTTTAAGTGATTGAAAAGGGAAATGAAAACCTCAGACATGAGGAATAAAACAAAGGTCATAATAATAATATAACAATAAAACAAGTCATAAATTGAATGCATTCTTATCAAAAATCAGTTGAAGATGTGCCCCTTTTGAGACCCTCTAAAGATGGATAAATATGTAATTATATGTTGGGAACATTCAGAGGTATGATATCTAATAAGGAAAGAGGTATAGATGTGCTTCCAGAAGTAAACTGTGCTTTACTGCTTTCTAAGTCCTGGGGAGGGTGTGCTGCAATTGTCACAGAAGCTCATTTGTCAACTTTCACAGTATTTCAGTGTTTTTGGCATGTAATTCTAAAAACATTTGAAAATCCCAACCGGATTTTTTAGAGGTTCTGAGTCTTTCATGGAAGACTGTCTCAGAGGCAGGGCTTGGGGTATCTGTAGTAAAAATGTCCCAGCTTTTAGTGATGCTTCCATGGCTTTACAGCATATTGCTGTGGGGAATGGAAAGGAAACAAGAAACTAACTTCAAGGCAAAATTTTTCCAAATAATAGAAAGCTGAAGAATAGAAGGATTTTTAAAAAGCAATATCTGAAAAATGTGTTGGTTTGTGATTTTCTTTTTGATTCTTTGTTGATTAATCTATTGCTAATATTCACAATCCAACCATCACTGAGGTTAGCTCACTTTGGCTTTTTTAATATATTTAAATTTTGCAGTCACTGCAGTTACATGGTCCAGGCAAAAGAAAGCTTGACGAAAATAATATTTATTTGAAGAAAATAGAAGAAGAGACGATTTATTTACAGGTTGGCTTAAACTTCTTGTATTGAGCCCTGCATGTGACAAAAGTTATGCAGAGCCCACAGTTTTCATTGGTAGGATACTGCTTCCATAACTTAAGCCAGTTTAGAGTTACAAGTTTTCCCATCACCTTTCTGTCATCTAACTATGAATTATCCTTTCATCATGCACATTGGTTTCTAAGCCACTAAGTTTTCTATCAGATAAAAGAAATTTTTTCTTTCCTTTTTGAAGGCAGGGATGCAGTCAATAGACTTCAATGGGAGATGATCTAACAATCTGTGGCAGGAGATGAGGAGTGGCAACACAGCCAAGAGAAGGCTGTTTTGCAGCACAGGGCTTCAGCAACTCCCCTTTTTGTAACAATTAATAGCACAATGGTTAATGTGGTTCACAAGCAGGGAACTTATAGACCTTTGCTACTCATTTCCTGCAATGTTCAAGGACAAGTGTGAGGATAATAGTGGTGCAACATTGGGCACGAACAGGCATAGGGATGTCTCAGAAGCTGTTTGCTGGCTGAAGAAGGGAGAGAAGATGTGAAATAAGGTGGGGCATTTGAAGTAACTGAATATCAGATTACATAAGAAGCTATTAGTGGGCTGTAACCCATCTCCTGATCTGAAAAATAGGTGTCCAGCCTGAGCTGGCAGTTTAAACACTTCCTCTAGCCAAGAGAAAGAGATTGGCACCTCCAAAAGGCAACATCTAGTTATTTTAGATACTTATCCTAAGACGATTAGAATTGTTGTGATGATTAACAAAGATTAGCTGCTTAAATCCAGCTGAGATGAATCCCTCCTTTCTTCACAAGCTGAAACCACAAAGGCAGCTTTTGTGCTTACATACTGACTTGCTGAACAGCCTCTACATGAAGAGTGGAGATTCTTGCCAAGTGCTTGTGTAGTGAGGTAACATTTTAGTGCAAGCCTTGCTGGCTGAGAAAAGGAAACAACAGGCATACATACATAGCAATGTATTTTGTTTTTTTGCAACCAAAATACAGGACTTGGCACTTGGTCTTGTTGAAGTTCATACAGTAGGACTCAACCCATTGATCTGGCCTATAAGGGATAGGAGAGGGATAGACAGGAAATACTGCGCATCTGAAGACAGAATATAAACAGATAACTTGGTGAGCTTCATGTCTCCTTGGGATAGAGAAAGTCCGGATAACACAGTTGATGAGAGGCAGTGACCACCTGAAGCACTCCCAGCTGCCCCCACCTGGGCACAACTGAGCAAATGATGATGTTGTCATGTACTGTTTGTTTGAATCTTGATCCTCTTACCGATATGATTTCCTTTCCTCTTGGGATGGCAATTCCTGAACTTCCATTTGGAGACCTTTTACAGTGTCAGAGAGTCCTACTCCTCAGAGGAGTAGGACTGAGCATGAACAGCAAAGCAGTGCGAGCAGTGACTGCCAGCAATGAGCCAGGAAGTCAGATGGGGGAACTTAAGTCGGTGTCAGACACCATCCAGTACTCATCCAGCAAGGTCCTCAGTAACAAGGCAGGTCCAGGGTCAAGCCAGGAAGCCAATCCAGCAGGTCTTGATCAGAAACAAGCTGCCATTATCAGACAAATAAGCAAAGTCTCAGCTTGAAAGCCAGGAAAAGGGAGAGGCAGGCTCTTTCCTCTTTTTATCTTCTCAAGAGGTGACCATGGTTCACAATGCAACTCTTCAGGAGAGAAATACTTTGCTCTTTCTCAAACAAATACAGGTATGTTCATGCTCACACATTCTTTGCAAAGCTCCAAGGCAGGCTTTTCTTCGCTTTTGTAGCATGAGAAACTCAAAGTGGAGACTCACAAAGAGGCAAACCATGTACATGTTTTCCTTACTATCTAGAAATAACTTTGGGCAGTGACACATCAGTTAGAATATACTCAATTTTAAGTACAAATGGTCTTGGCAGCATACATATTTAAAGGATTTATGTAGATCTTAAGTCTCAAAACAATTATGCCCAGAGCTCCCAAAACAAAGCTCTCTCTTCTGTGTGGGTCCAAAGTACACTTTGGTGGAACAGGAAGTGAAGGCAGAAAACTAAAAAGCGTTTCTTGCTCAGCGTTGTACCACTGAAGTTTGCATCAGTGCATGAATGTTTCCATACAGCCTCTAAGCAAACAAACAGTAATTAAACTGCTGTCTTTTTAGGGAGCTCTGAGGCATTAAACAGATATAGTTGGAAGTGTTTTGTTGGTGTAAAACACTTACACTACATTACGAGCTTCCCATCTGGTTTGGCCAAGATGATGATCTACATCTTGAAGAAACTCTTGCTTAAGTAAATGTCTTTTTGTTCCATTATTCATTTGAGTAGTCTAGTACTACTAGTACTAGTCTAATCTACTACTTGTAGTCTAGTCTAGTAGTAGTAAGAAAAGCTTCAAAATTTCTTCCTCTCTGAAACACGTGGATATATATGGCCTGAAGATTATGGCACAGCTAACAAAGTGGATTAACTAAAAATATATGGTATTTTACCTATTCTGAAGAACATTACTTGCAACAGGCAAAACCGTCTGAAACAACAACAACAAAAAACCAGCTACAATCTAATTCAAATCCCACTAACTTTTTCAGGCCCACAATATCCCAGTGACTTTTGACTGCAATATTAGGAGTTTCTCCCACACTGCTGTTATTAAAAAATTCTTTTGATCCAATTTTATAGAATAATTACTAGTGATATTTTGGTATAGAGAAGACTCATCATGAAAAGCAGCTATTCCTATTACTTATGGAATGAACAAGTAGGGATGTGAGGAATTAAATTCCAGTTGAATGTAAATATAACTCCAGCAAGATGGTGCTCTAGTACCTGAGGGTGAAGACAACAATGGAAACAAACAGAATTCATCTGATACAGAATAGGTGCTTTTGTTTTTCGAGTTGACTCTGTCAGTTCAGAGAACCATGACAGAGCAGGCACAGCCATTAGAAAGACTGGGGCTGATTTTCACCAAACGTGAAATACATTCTGTTTCCTAGTGATCCAAGAAAAAGAAGACTCTCGGTATACTGGGTTCAGCTGCTAAGAAGACTGATAATATGCTTTTCTGCAAAAGTTAATTGCTACTTTACTAATACTTCTGGGGATGGGATATTCTGTATGCTGAGCTGATAATGAGGAGGTATATCTCCACTAACTTGACCAGACCTACTTATTCTCAAAGATCTGGATTACTTTATTATTTTAAAAATATTGAGTGTTGGAATTTTTTATACAGCAAGTCTTACTCTAAATAGTATGTATGCCAGCAGAGTAAGATCAAATAACAACCTCTACTAGCTTAATTATGCAAAATACAGTGCTGAGTACTGTGAGCCAACAGTGAGAATCACAATTATGTAGGTCTTTATATAGGATAATGATGTCGTGCACTGTGAAACAAGCTTTTCATAAATCTTGCTTGTCTCTAAGTATTCTGCTTTGGTTGTGAAAGCTTAACTACTCACATTAACCATTTGTGCAAGTTCATTACTTAATGTTATTACCCTAACAGTCATTCCAAGAAAGAAGTGGTGCAGGTGCTTTATTCTGCATTATAATAATCTTACATTCCCGACGTCAAAGTCAATCATTCATGCATACTCTGGGTGATTGCAACTGATTGACTCAGGTAGGGATTTTGAAAATGCGCTCAAGAGCTCAGGCAAAAATAGATTTTGATGACACACTGCTGAGTTATAAGCACTGTTTGCAGCTTTTAGGATGCCATGCAAATACCTTAGAATAATATATGTTCAAATCTACTGTAAAAACTGAATAAATACTTGAGTTCTACCTCAAAGACAATAAATAGATTCATTTGAAAAATGAAGTGAACTAGAAAGGCACAATCTTTAGCCAGTCTGGCACCACTAACACAACAGAATTTCCTAAGACTGATTTAAAACTCTTCATTGAAGTGTGAATTACTATATGTATCAGATGTTTTGGTGGCTGATATGAAGGCTGGACATCTTGTAAGGAACCAGCATAGTTCTTATATCCCCTGTCCTTGCTGGTACATGCTGCACTAAGAGCATACGCTGCTTTCTATCCACTCTGCACTCGAGACTTTAACACACATAATGCAAATTCTGGTACAGGTCTAACACAAGTTTTCTGCCCCCTGTCCAGCCACTCTGATCTGCATTCTGTCACCTGGCAAAAAGGACTGGATAGGAAAAAGGCTGTTCCATGAACGTGATAGAAAGATATTTTTTGGATTTACATTTTGGGATGAAATAGTACCCATTTCCCCTCGCGGTTCTCAAAATAATATTAGGATAACAGCATGAGCAGTGATTTTACAGGAAGGAGTACAGAAGTCTCATAGAATGACTAATGCTGTGAATTACATCAAGATACTCTAGATAGTAAGTGAGATGAAAGAATAAATCTCATAAAATATAACCATTAATATTTTGTCCCTGGTACTGTAGAAAATGATCTTTTCCCTCGTCTTCTCTCCCTGGACCCTTGTCTAGCATTAGATATAATAGAAAGCTTGCAATGCTAACACTACAGTTCCAGTGAAGGGCGAGAATTTTAAAGTTACCAACCTATGCAGAGTGAATCAAATGGAAAACAAAACAAATTCTTCCAGATGGGTTCATATATTTCCTTCCTGGCTGATGCTGAGAAATATTGAATTGCAAATTCTGTTTTTACATTTAGATATATTTATGGTTTCACAGTACCTGAAGTGTTTCACGGAATGAAAGGAACACTGCAATTACATCCCTTAAGAGTTTAAACTTTGCATTTTAAGTGTGTATAAAATCAGAATAGATTTCCGTGGTGTGGCTCTGAGATGACTTATTGCATTAGAGGGTTAGCATTTTGCCATCTAGGCCATTTGGTCAGGCCTCTGTTGGCTTTACACTCCCTGTGGACTTTGGGTTTGGCACCTGATCACCCAGTCTCACCAAAATCAGGAACAAAAGTGAAACAGAATGTACAATTTAAAAAACTGTACATTTTTTAAGCAGGTAAACTACAATTTGAAGGTCCCCTCAGATGCAAGTTCAATGTTGGTTTTCCACTATTGTTTATACACAAAGATTAATGTTTTTGGAGTATTTCTTCCCTCCTGCTACCACTGGCAATAGCACATAATCCAGTATTAAAACTAGAAAAAAAGCCTAGATTATGTTTAGCTTGTTGTCTAAGCAAATAAAGCAAATTGTGCTCTATATTTGGTGCTCTCTATTAGATACTAAAACTTCTTCCAGTGGTGAAGAGGAAGCAAGGAACAGCCTCTGGAAACTGGGCTCCATCAGTTCTGCTGCACGCAGAATTGTTTGTTCCTCGTGTTTCCTCATTAGTAGATGATCTGACTGGACAGTTTTCTTCCCGAATGAGTTTCTCTCATACTTGTGCCTTTGAAGGCTTAGTTAGAACTACACCATTGAAAAACTCCTTTTTGGAACTGAACAACTAAGGTTGTCTTTGAATCATATCCACCTACTTCTCTTTCTTAGGTTTTCTAAGTCTCTCAATCATCCTAAACTGGCTCCAGAAATTACAGGCTGAGGTGAAGAAAGATACAACCCAGCACAAGCCAAAGCAAGATCATCTAGTCCCTGAAAGTTGATCTCTGACCCCTTAGGAAGACCAATTGTGCAATCTTGGGGCCAGTTGCTGTCTGTCAGCCTATGTCATCAAAAACTGCCTTGAATGATTTATGGCTTCTATAAGCTTGAACATCCTGCAAGGGAATTCATCAAACATCACACTGTATCCATGTACTTCTCTTTCTACACAGTTTGTTTATCCAATCAGTCTTAGCAGCAGCACCATTTTGCAGTGCTTATCACTGATGTGCCACGGCCCACTGTTCACAACACAGCTCTGTTCATAACCACTGTATTGCTGCCAGTTGTTGGCAGAAAGACCACAACCTGGCATCAAATATTTACTGCACTGTGAGGTGGGATAGAGACATTTATCTCTTGCTCATTTGTACGACAATTCTCACTGCCAAAAATGCAGTTGCAACAGTGTTATCTGTCCAAGAAAGCTTTATGTTTGCCTCTTCTGTGGTGGCCCTTTTGAGTGGCTGCAGAGACACAAAACTACAGGGGACAGGCAGGGCTGCTACAGCTAGGCAGCTGTGGCATTGTGGTTTCTCCTGCTGTCAGATAGCAGGACACGTAATTTTAGTGGACACTTTGGTCTGTCTGCTCATGTGGCATTGCTCACCTCATGCTTCTGACCAGTCTCAGAGGGTCTCCCGTTGAAGGAGAAGACTGCAGACCTTCATGTGGACATTAGTAGACCATGAGGATGTTCATTAGTATCCTAAAGTGAAGAACAAAACACTTTTTTTTTTTTAGATAATGACTCAAAAGACCTCATTCCTCTGCTCTACAAGGACTCTACCTCCAAACAAACAAACAAACAAACAAACAAACCCTACTACTGATGAAACAAAACTCATTGTATTCCACCTAGAAACACTGCTATATATCCTTCCTGCCAATGTCAGAACAATCTGACAGATTCCAGTTGTATCATAGTTCTTCTTAACACTTGAAAAACCCCAAAGAACACTCACTCATAAAAATGAAAAATACCTAGTCCTCCTTCAGAGTATCAGGCAGCAATTCCACAGCATAAAGTAGGAGGCAAAGAGAGATGAGTGGGACAGAATCAATATGGGAAAAGTCATACACCTACAAAGAAGTAATAAATAGCAATCCCATCTTTACAGTAAATTTAACTTAGTTCCTTGCCCTTTGCAGGGAAAGGAAACATCCTCTTGATGAATTACCACTTACATGTATTCTCTGCCTTTTAAACTTGGATGTCGTTCGTTATCATAGAGGATGATAGTCCCAGAAAGTACTCAAATAAAGCTGTTTCCACCTCCAAAGTCCTGGCTGGGCCTGCACAATTTCTTCCTAATGTTAATCAATTCAGATTGCAATGTTACCAGAATGAAAAGCCTACTTGCTGCCTTTTGTTCACCTCTTCAAGCAGCACTTTTCCTTGTGAAGAAGGAGAAGGAAAATTTCCACGAGCCATCTCCAGGGTGAATTGACTCCTTTCCACCGGGAGAAATGGGCAAAGAGCTCCTTCCTTGCTCAGCAAATGCAAAAAGTGGCAGCAGCCAGCTCAGCACCATGCTGCCTTTCCATGCCTTTCCCAGTGGCCCAGCTACATTCCTTGGGTGCCACAGCTGTCCTCCTGGCTGCTACTGTCACCCATCCCAGGCTCCCCACCCATGCATGGGACAAAGGCACTGGGGCTCCAAGATCCAAATATCACAGAGAACTACACATCTATTAAAGTGCACTGCAGTATGGTGAATATACACATTTCTTATTGAATGATTCTGTCAGTTTAAGAGGTAGAAGCTATTAATTTTAAGTGAGTGGTCCATTAATTTCTTGTTATCCTAGCTCTGTTAAATGAAATGTGGATGCTAATATTTGCTAATGAATGCACACTGAAAAATTACCATCAGCAGGATTTAGCAGGTCCCATACCTGCTGTTAAATCCTAGTTACCAGATAAATATAATATTTATTTGTTCAAGATGTAGAGTAGCAGGAGGTTTGTATATTGGCATATGAATGTTTTTTACAAGCATATAGGCAAATAAAATATGCAAATAAACCACATCGATCAATTTAGTCATTGAAATGCTTTTGTCTTTTTTCACGCACTCAGAATTGATCAGATTAGCATGCAAGTAACAATTAACAATAGTAAGAGTTTAAAACAATCACTAAGCCTTCTACATATCTTGAAAGCACTGATGTCAAACTGAGCGTTTCATTGTTTTCAATTAGAACTGGCTCCAACCCACCAGTTCCTGACACTCCAAGGAGATTAGCATGCATAAAAAAAGAAGAAAAAAAAAATTAAGACTTAGGTTTAGATTAATACAAGGAACAAAGTTGCATGCCCAAGGGGCAAACTGGAAAATTCAGAGATGACATCATGAAAACAGAATGAAAAATGTGACAACATTCTGCTTTTCATAAAACAATGCAAAAAAATGCTGCGCTAACCAACTAATTACCATCTACTTTTTCCTGAAGTGTTTTTTTCCCATTCAAACTATACATCTGTGGATTTTTTTAAGCTATGACTTCAAATCCATTCATTTACATGATAGCATAAGTAACACGTATAGCAATGTAGTTGGCATTCTAGGGAAAATCATGGTCAGAACAAAAGTTTTAATTAGATTTAAATGTAGAAATATAAGTGCACAGTAGCTATTTCAAAGGGATTTTGAATTATCGAAAGTTAGTTGTCAATGTAACACTGATGTGATCAGAGGGAATACATATGTTCCACTGTACGTGGATCAGCAATAACCCACCAACTAAATAAATTACTGTGCTCATTCTATACCAGCCTGATTATTGAAAGCAGGTTCTTAAGACACCATCTATGTTGAAATTATCTGCTTCTACATAATCTTGTCTGGATGATTCAAATACTAAGTACAAGCTATCAATGCAGGGGGTACACTGATTCAGCAAAGCACTTACGTTGGGAAATCTCATGGTGTTTTATTTCCTTCTGAAGTATTTTGCTTACATTCATGAGGACAAGTTTCTCAATCTGTTGCAGAGCTGATCCGCCAAAATTTTGACAGTGGTTAGATGGATGTGATTGTTGTATTTCTGATCTCAGCTGTTTTTCTCAAAGAAATCCCATGATTATCCACAATGTTGCTGAGATGGCAAATGACAGGAAAAAAAAAAAACACCTACATGCTATATATATAAAACTTAGATATAATTGTCATATATATCAAATATAACACATACATTATATATGTATGAAACATATAAAATATAATATATATATAATTACCGTGACTTATTTATCTCTTCCTTTTCCATCTTAGTAAATAGCTTTTATCTCAGTCTACAAGTTCCACCTTTCTTTTTCCCCAGTTCTCTCCCCGATCCCACTGGCAGGAGGGGGAATGAGTGGGCACCCTAAAGTGAACATCTAAAGGAGGGCATGTAATGGTAGTTAACACACCTGCAAACATAGTAACAAAGAGTTCCTTCTAGACACTTCTGTATTACAGTTGATGCAAAATATTGACCCCCATCTTTGTGAAGGTGATCGTTTTTTCCAATGTAGGACAGGGAAAGAAGGCAATTTATAAGGGAACAACTTCCCTATCTTCATGCTACTTAACAGGAGGATGGGGATTCCAAAAACTCCAAGGTGATAGGGAAAACCTTCCAGGAAGGATAAATGAGACACAATAAATTATGTTTATACACTGAAAACTGGAGAATCTGTTGAGGTACTGTTTGTTTATTTCCCCAAGAATAAATCAGAAAAAATATGGGATATTATGGCAAGGGACTGGTGTATGTAGGGGAAAAAAGGGGGAAATGAAGAGGTAGTTAAGCGATGAAAAGAAAAGGAGATTAAAATACATCATAGAAAGTGAAAAATGAGAGACAACATCAATTTCATCTTACTTCAGATCAGACTTCAGCTGTTCCCCTGGCTGCAGACCAAACTTCCCAAAGGTCCGTGATTAGTTTTGACCCTGACGCCTCTTAGGGGTTGCAGTGCAGTTGATGCACAGCAGGAGCACAGCTTCTGATTTTACATTCTTCAAAGGGACTATAGGTTTGCACACAGCCAACAGCTCCACAGGCCAGATCACTAAGTGCACAGCTGACAATAGCTGGAGGAATTCCCTCTACAGTCTCGGTTCTGTACCAAGGCAAAGTCCTATGTCAGTGCAGCCGTACATCCCTGCAATACACTTTGGCAAATGTCAAGTAATGTCATGTAAAATCTGCTTGTCTCTTAATTAGGAGAATTAGTATGGAACCATAAATAAAATTGGAGACTGAAACACAACCTTTTGATGTGAACGTTGGTCATATGCGTGTTTGGCAGGAATGCAAAATATTCATCTCAGCATGAGGAGCCTCTCAGAGGAGGAAGGGACTGTGGAGGTAAATCTCATTACTGCTTTCATCTGAAGATAACAATAAAATTGATACAGCTTTATGATTTTGCACTGATTTCTGGAGAGACATCAAAATTTATGTAAGTCACACTGGATAAAAACTTGCCAACAAGTCTCTTTAAAAGCAGAATGAACAAAATCTGTGAGGAACTGCATAACTCTTCAGTCATGTTTCTCCTGGCTGTTAAGACTTAGATGTCATACCCCCCTCATGTCATCATACTGTCTGTCACATCAGAAAATAAATAAATCCCTTTTCAGTCAGGTGAGAGTTTTTTCCAGGCTGAACTTCCTCTTTTCAGCAAATATTCTCAGCCTGGAAACAAATCACGGTCTATTCCTCCTATTAGTGACCACAAAACAGATTCTTGCTTCTCTTCAGGAAACTCCTAGAGAGCTGTTGTGCATAACTAAGATAATGAATTAACAAAATAAAAAAACCCTTGAGTTCTAAGTAGAACTGGCAGAATTTCAGTCTCCCCACTGGAGACAGCATCACAAAGTCCAACATCTGAGCTCCTTTTATCTTTCCATATGAGCTCAGGATCAGAGAGTATTATCAGACTTCAGGAGTCACATTGCCCTTTGCATTCAATATATGACTTTTGAGCTCTTTTAAATTATATTTAAAAATCTATCAAGTAATTGTGGTCTTAACCAGTCTATAGAACTGGTATAAAGTAAGGATTCAAAGATGCACATATCTAGTTTCATAACCTCTCTTTAATTTGAATAATTAGTTCCACATAATTACAGTTTAAAAATACATAATCAAAATTTCTTTACCATTATCTGCAAAGCTTCAGAATAAAATTGTTAAGTAGCAGATAAGAACGCTGCCTGGGAAAGATACATCAGTGAGTGGCATTTGTTGCTTACTGTTTCAGAATCAGCACAGCCAAATATGCTGAGAAACTGACACCAAATCAAACAAGGACAAGGAGGAAAGTGGAAAGTAATGACTAAGCAGCAAATGCTATAATATCTTATACAAAAAAAATCGTGTGCTATCAATTATTCAGGCTTATTTTGTTTAACACATTCTCCAACTGTCTACCAATGAACAGATGACAACCTTTCAGTTTAACAAATAAGATAAACACCACTTACCCTCACAGTCTTCTATTATGAAAATAAAACCAATGAGCATAGAAACAAGTAACAAGTTACCCTCGGGAATAACAAAAAGCCAGTGCTGCTAATCATCACAGATACTTCCCAGTGACTAAAAAGAACTGTATGAAAATGTTGAAAATAAAATTCAAAAGTTTTCAAAGTTTTCAAGGTTTTGAACAGCAGCAAATCTGTTTTTGTTTATTTTTCTGAAAACAGAAAAATCAAAACAGAGGTTTTAAGTTTTGCTTTGTTTTGATTTTTTTTATTATTATTATTTTTAGCAATTAAATATTCCAGCAATCAGCAGGGCCTTATTTAAGAAAGTATAATGTAAAGCTTAATGAGAATTCACTCTCAAGTACCATTTTTCTTGTGTCAGAATCCCAAGCATGACTGTTTTCCAATAGGCATTTCATGTGGTTACATCCAATATATACTCTAGTAATTAATCAAGACCATAAAACATAGCTGGAGCTTTATTGGAATCAAGGAGGCTAAACTACATAAGAAAACAAGTCATGGAGAACACAAACAAGAGTTTCTGTGATACCTCTGAAGTAATCTTTTTGTCTTAGTATATTATTTCTTTTATTTCTGAATTTTTGTCTGATTCCTCTATTGATTTTAAAAACAAACCTACCACCCAACCAAAACCACATTAATGTAATTACTGGTTTAAAAAAACAGAAAAAATAAGTTGATGTTTGTCAAGAAATCATTCCTTCATAATATCAGGTAGACACATCCAAATAATTTCATTTTTTAGTTTCCAGTGGTGTAGTTCAAAGAAACACAGTAAATCCCAAAGTAAACAGAATACAATGCGGGTGTTCTACAGAACACTGATCACTGTTGTTAGGACAGGACCTTAAATCCTAGTGTATTCCAGAAGCTAAATACTACAAGACTTGTTATTTGCTGACATGTGCACTGCATTTCCTGTGAGTTATTGGAAGAAAAAAAAAGATGAAGACAGCTGTTGTGGGAAGTGCCTCATGGTGGAGGAGAGAATGTGGGTAATCTGTAAAAGAATGTGACTGTTCAACATTCGAATGTTGTCCTCTCCATCATTTTACTCGCCTTGTCCATTCATTCATGCTAAAATCTGAAGACATCACATTCATAAACAATTTATGTGCATTCCCTCATTCTGAAAGACATGGCCTATTCAAGTGCTTTCAGCTGTAAATCTTTCTCCAGAATATACTGTTTGGACAAAGTAAATAAATAAGAGATCATTGCCAAGCAGCAATTATATGTAACAATTTCCTATGTTCTGAATGCCTTAAAGAGAGAGCTCAGGTGAGCTTTTTGAGAGGAGTCATTGTGTGCTGCAGATGACCTCCAGAGCTCCCTTCCAAATTCAACCATTCTGTGATCTTTAAAGATAGAAAAAATAAGTAGGGGAAAAAAAAAGAAAAAAAAAAAAAGAAAGAAAAAAAAAAGTGCTTGTTTGAAAATATCTTTCAGCATGAAAAGTCTTATTCTGAAATATAAATCCTGTGGTATAAGGATAGTCACTAAGAGAGTTCACTCCCCTGTCTAGCAAAACACGGATATGTGCACATAATCACCACCAAATGTTGAATTCTCTCAAGATCGAACTATTATGGATTCTTACCTGTGGAACATCTTCACTGAGGAGAATACGAAATATAACAGCAGCAATTCCCTATTTAGTATTCAAGAATGCTCTCAGAGACACGTGAGCTCTGGAACAACCAGGCTCTGAACAACTGAATCTAGTTGTGGGTGTCCCTGTTCATTGCAGGGACAAGTTGTAGTAGATGACCTTTAAAGGTCTGCTCCAACTCAAATGTTTCTATAATTCCATGATACTATTATTCTCATCTGTGATTGAGCTCCAACCACCCTGCCATGGGCAGAGTTGCCAACTACTAGATCAGGCTGCCCAGGGCCCCATCCAACCCGGTCTTGAACATCTCCAGGGACAGGGCATTCATCACCTCCCTAAGCAATCTGTTCCAGTGACTCATCACCCTTACTGTAAAGACTTCTTCCTTATGTCTAGTCTAAATCTCTTCTCTTCTCACCATTTCCTGGTGTCCTATCACAACAGACCCTGATAAAGAATCTGTCTCCCGCTTTCTTATAGCCCCCTTTTAGATACTGAAAGGCTGCTATCAAGTCTCCCCAGAGTCTTCTATAGGATGAACAGCCCCAGCTCTCAGCCTGTCCTTGGAGGGAAGGTATTCCATCCCTTTGATCAATTTTTGTGGCTCTCCTCCAGGTGTGCTCCAATAGGTCACATCTCTCCTCTACTGAGGACTCCACATCTGGATGCAGTACTCCAGGTGAGGCCTTACCAATGCAGAGAAGAGGGGCAGGATCGCCTCCCTGTATCTGCTGACCATGCTTATTTTGATGCAGTCCAGGATATGGTTGGCTTTCTGGGCTGACCAGAATATCAGATGGCACAACTTCTGGAGAGGAAGGTCAAATTATGGTGGGCATGGTTAATAGTCTAAGTCTTGTTAGGAAAGAAGTTTTAAAAATATGAGAAAAAGAAATACATCCAGATTTTGTGTTCTCTTACAGTCTCAATAGAGAGCTGAAAAAATGGTATGATTGTTATATGGCACATACCTAGAAAGAGACTGATCAAGTGAAGCAAACAAGATCATTCCTCATATTGTTTGAAACATTTCAGTTTTGCAATTTGTTATGTTTGATCAGTGTTAGTTTACATTTATTTAATTAAACTGTTCATCAGAAATGCAGTGGGTGTGAATCATTCAACACCTACTATTTTAACTAAATGCTGAATAAATCTTTCAGCAAAACTACAGGAGACAAGTTTTCTTTTCCTGATAGTTGTAACATTATAAAGGGAAGCAGGAAGAAAGTTTGGGAAGTGCACTTTGTTCTCTTGTGGTTTTGTTGTTGCTGTTTGTTCTTCTTTAATGAGAACTGCTCTTCTCCTTTGCACATCACCTGCAGTGAAATAGTATGTACATCAAATCATCAAATCATTAAAGTTGGAGAAGACCAAGATCATCTAGTCCAACCATCAGCCTAACACCACCATGTCCACTAAACCATGTCCCCCAGTGCCACACCTCCCGACCACCTCCAGGAATGGTGACTATACCTGTTCCAGCAGTTCAGCCCACAGCATCCCCATGTGCCAAACACACTGCTTTTGACCTGGTGGCAATGAGCCTTTTCATAAGACTTTTCTACCTTTCTGCCTCACTGATCCAAAGCCAGATGAATCTAGATTGAGAGGAGAGCACTGTATTATTTTAGCCCCCTAGAGCCATGTGGGATAGTGCCACAAGCCAATGCCGTTGATTAACCTTTTCAAAACAATTGATACATTTATTCTTTCCAGCCATTTGATGAAAATGTTCTACTAAATACAGTTAAAACCATTTCAAAATTTAATTATTCCTCTTAATTTTTAACATGATTCAATTCTGTGACACAGAATAAGCATTAAGAAAGGAAATAACAGACATTAGTTCCAAGAAACATGCTTACAGTTTGCCACCTATTAATACTCTGCAATGCGCCTTCACAAGTCGTGAAGTTAGTGTTTACAAACAGGAAGAAACTACTATTTTTGCTGTTGTACAGTACATGGTGTAGATACAACTCACTACTTCCCACTTCAGAACAGCTCAGGAGAATAGCTAATTTTTAAAGAATCTAACATAATTAATAATCTCTAGAGCAAAATCAAAAGCATTTCTGTTTCAGAGGCCTTTGGTCTAGGAGGCGAGATCTTTCTTTTCTGTATTGAAAGACAAACTGGTTTCACTTAAGTTCTCAATGTGAAAAATACATAGCAAATAAAGCCAAAATGGATACAGAGCCACATTCCAAGGCCTCCAGTATTTTGGTGTTTGGCAGTTCCTTCGGCAAGCCAAGGGACAGGAGATGAAAGAAACAAGTCAGAACTGGGACACAGAAAACCTTCTTAATCCACCCAGGTGAGTGCTATTAGGCACGTGGGAGAGGACAGGCTTTGATTATGCGGGCCTTCTTGTTATTGCTAGCAATCAGTTTAGTTTCAACAAACATGCTGGGAAACTAAATGTTGGTACTGGTAGTCCCCCTGTTCAAATCCATGTATTACCAGGCTTGTACTTCTTGCTGAATTTCTCCTGCATTCTGGATTTTTCATGTATGTCAGTTCCATCTCTACGACATCAACAGAAGAACACGTTGTCAGGAACTCACACCAATCTTGTGCTAAGCTGTGAGACAGTACCAGTAAAGCATATCAAGAGGGTAAATATACTTACAACGACATGTTTAACAGCCAAAAATGGAGGGACAGGGAAGCCAGCTAACAGCACAACATTGCACTTGCTAGTTGGCAAACCGCATTCCTTAACAGCATTCATATTAAGTTATTGCTGCCAAATGCTGTTTGCTTTAGCTGTCAGAAATGTCTGCATTAATAATGACTGACTGCATGGAAGCTACTTACATCAGGCATTGTTTTCATGTCACTGCCACAGACACTACTTCAGGGCAGATGAGAGAGTACCTCGTGAATGGATTCATTGAACAATCCTTTTTAAAGCACTTAAGCTGGGACAATGTCTCTATGGGTCCCACTGGTCTGACCTGCAGCATCTCCGGGATGTAACCTTTAGACCTAACACACTCTGCATCTGAGTTGCCTGAGATCACATTTGCACTATGTGCAGTTGAGTTAGCTCGGTTGTAAAGGCAGGCTATTAGCAGTACTTATGGGAGCAGTAAACTGAGGTACCCAGGGGAGACCCTCCAGACAAATGTAAACTTACTGCCCTCACATAATATGGTCCCAGAGGGAGAAGCCTTGTGGTACATGAGGAAGGCTTGCAACAGAAAAGTGAGGTTTCTGGTAAGCCTTGTACAGTCTTGCAAAAACAACACTGTTACCAGAAGAAATAAAACAAAGGAAAATGTCTTTTCCACACACTGCAGATTCTGTTTTTGTCTCACATGTATTGCTGCTTTTATTTCCCCTCCATCAATACCAGCTCTGTATGCAGAACATACAAGGAATACATAATTCAGAGAGTGTCTGACAGGGAAATTTCTATCATGAAGCTGATTTGCTTGCAGTTTGGTACTGTGATGATTTAGTCTATGTGAGTTCTGGCTATGGCTGGGAAGTTGAAGCCATTAAAACTCTGTCTGGAGGACTTCTTGTGGAAGCATGACTCAGTAACTGTTGGTGGATCACTAATATGTCTTTTCCAGATAAGGTCAGAAGCAGATTTAGTCCTGGGCAGCTAAATTGCTTTTGAGAATGGCAATCTCAGCTTTTAAGCAAGAACACTACATTGAATGTAATAAAGTCCATCTCAGCTGTAACAAGATATTACCAAGATACAGGTTTAAAAAGTGGAAGAACGATGTAGTGGTACTGAGAATTAAAAGGGAGAAGAGCTCTGTGATAAGACTACAAAACTTCAAAAGGAGAAAATGTCAGTTCCAACAGGCTGGTCAAGGTCATACGACATTGTGCAAAAGGGTAGAAAAGAGCCTTGCTGGCAGAAGTAAAGCACTGACTTATCCCCAACTGTGTAACCCACGCTTGGGCCCCTCTGGCCCATTTGTCTCCACTGTGAGACTTGTTACCTAGTTGTATTCATGCAGCATAAGGACAACCACTACTGAAAACTGCTTTGAGAGATGTGGAAAAAAAAAGAAGAGATCCTGCATTTAACTCCAACTATTTTTGCATGCTTTATGTAGGGATGAGGCAAAATCATAAGGTAGTTCAGGTGAGGGACAAAGCAAGATCCTCAGCTGGGAAGGAGCGAGGACCTCCAGCCAATGCACATTCCAGCCCTTTCATCACAAGAGTTCTGCTCACCTTGAATGAACCTGGCCCTAAGCCCAGGCAGGCATACTCCCAGGAGGGGAGGAGGGATTGCCAGCACCCTCTGGACTCCTGACATCAACATTCAGTGTGGGTTCTTCATCTAAGTGGTAATGAACTCTTGGAAGAAATGAGAAGATAGTTGTAAAAAAAAAAACAGTTATGATTCTGAGTGTTGCCTTTGCTCTATGGTCACAAAAAGCATGCAGCTGCAAGGGTTCTCATGAACCACGTAGGATATTCCATCTAAGAAAAACAGGAAAGTAAACTGCTATATGGCTGTGTTTAAAAGTGTTTAATAGAGATTGTTACTGTTTAGGTGGCACCTGTACTATTTGTCAGTGACAGATAGAAAGGATGTTGATTCATATAATCAAAACAAGACAAGCCTTTATTCTGAATGCTGAAACCAGAGTTCTTGTCAATGAAAAACTTTGAATCGGCATGTGAACTAAAGCTAGTAAACTAAAGCTAGCTTAGAGAATAATAGTTAAGCCATCAAATTAATTCAGGTGTAAAAATTACTTAAAGATTGAGGTAACAGCCTTGTTACAAAGTCCAGGTAAAATCTCTAATAATATATAGTTATTCCTTGAGACTTAGAGACCACCTTTAGTATTTCAGTCATGTAATATAGACTTTGCTAGCTGTTGTGCAGCCACTCCAACCTGAAACACCAGGGTACTTTAGGTTGCTCCATTATTTTCCTCTTTTTCATGAAACAAAACGGAAGACAGTTTTGATCTCATCCCATGAAGATAATTGGTACAACAGAAGGAAGGAACAGGCAGAATGAAGGATGTTCAGAAGAGAACCAGTTTCTCTGGGAACCTGGCAAGCATAGAGCTGATACAGGACTTAATCACCCCCAAACTGAAGCCTGGACAGTATAAGACTTAGATGTCTGATCCCAAAGTTGAACCTATGCTCCTGTGTCACAAGTTGTTTACAGAATTTATGAGGAGAAGGAACTGGCTTAGGGTAAAATCCATCTGCACAATGAACTATAAGGTGTTTCCAGTGGCCTTGGCATTGAGTAAGTCATCCTCCCAGTAGGCTCAGCACTTCCTTTGCATCTCCCTATATCATACTCATTTGATGTAATTTTTCTGTTTTATAGATTCCATTCAATCCTGCAACACAGTTATAGCTAAAGTGGGGTCAGAAAGAATACAAAACAGTTTCAAGAAGTGCTTACATATGAATTGAAGGTATAGCTATTAGTAAATACAATTAGCATTCATAAATACAACCAGCATTCAGCAAATGCATTTTACAGTGGAAAGCATGGGACACCAGGAGTTTCTGGAATAATTATTTCAATTTTCTAACTTTCAGTTTAAAAACAGGAAAAAATGTGCAAAAGTGACTCAGTTTCCACCAAAACAGCAAGACAAGACTCGCCTTCAACATCCATGAACCCTTTGGTCTTAAACCCCGGTTCAGAGTAGAGTTCAGGACCTGTACCAGTTCATCTAACCATTAAACGTGTGGCTTAATGCTGCATTTATAACAAATCACTCTTTGTGAGTCATTCTTTAGAAATTTACTTTCTTTACTTTCCTTGCTTTTAAATTGGACCTCAAGGAATTCACATGATTTCTTGTATGAGGCTCTTTACCGACTTGGCACTGACCCATGCTAATAAAAGGCATGTCTTGCATGTGTGGTTCCCATTAAATTCACAGAGAGTAGGCAGACAGTAAATAAGTGTATTCTGGAAAAGGATCAGTGTATTAAATATTGATGCGTCTTATTCTGAATAGCAACCCCTTAGCTACTGTTTTTCTTCTCTCTGAGTAATCTTTCATCAGGAAGATTGGATGGAGGCAGTGCTAAAATATTTAAAAAATATTTCTATATCTAAATCGAGCAGTGAGTAGGCAGGTTATAAATAGACTTTTCTTAATTTTATCAGATTAAAGTAGAATTCTGTCAACTATTTGATTCCTTCTCCTTATGGAAGAATTTTTAAATAACATTTTTCTTGCTCTTATTTGGAAAACTGGGTAGCCAGATAACAATTACCCTACTTTCATCTCAAAGTTTTTGCTGAGCTATTGCAATCTAGTAGTGATCAACACCTCATCAAGCTCAAGAAGCAATTAAACCACGAAGTTTATAAAAAAATCAGACACGAACACTTTCTTAGTGACTTGCATTAATTGTTCCAAAGGCTTTTAGTCATCTTCTTTAAATCATCTGACCTGTAAACTGGCAAGATCTTTCATGTTATGATAATGGTAGCACGTTAAAGGATTCAAAGAATTCTCTAACTGCCTGTCTTCTAATGAAGGATTTCAAAGAATACACCTAAGTGGTGTATTTGGGTATTCTTTGGGTATTCTGTGGGTATTTCAATGGGTAAAATTTTGCTTTGTTTACTATATTCAGAGATCTAGTTTTCCATGCTGTCCAGGATTACAAAGAGAAAAGGTGCCTCAGGAAGGGTCTGTGCATCTGGTGGAAGATTAATACTTGAAAAGCTGAGGAATAAAGCTAAAGCCATTAAAAACATATGTATCATCTAAAGCAGAAAAAATACCTATGGACAGACTCAGGACTAACAGTAGAAATTTGTACACAAAGTCATTGAAAACACAAATTAAACATTTTGAAGGACCATTATACCAAAACACATCTCCTAGTACTCCCTCTGTTCTGCCTGCTTTTTCCTATTTAACTAATGAATATTCACAGCTTGCAGAGCTTCCGGGCCAAATGGGACAATAAATGGGAAAGAAGTATTTACAGGGGCAGTGAGATGCTTCACACAGGCGTTCAGAAAGCCTTACTCCCTCTAGTCTGATGTTATAGCCATGCCCCCACTGCATGTCTGTGTGTGAGTGTGGACATGGACCATGATGCCAATGCTACAAACACTATTAGTATCACATGCCTTCCCAGTGCCCTTCTCCCCTCCCTTATGTGCACACCAGCTCTGTATCTTACAAAAAGAGCCCTGCTTTTTTTTTCCTGTCTTTGCCAAACACCTTAGCCTCACTATATGTGGAGAAGATGAAAATTTTGGCCAGATGTCAAACACAAATCTCTGGATTATTGGCCTTACCTGCTGTTTGACTGTGGCATGCCCAGGAGCTGCACTCAGCAACTCTGAGCTACAGTTGTGCGTACTTGAATCCCTTACCAGTCATCAGCACTAGCAGAGGGGTGTGCTAGATGATAAGTGAGAGATGGGAAATACAAAGATTTTTGTGCTGTTGTATCAATTATTGCCTGCTAACTGTGATTTTATGTGTGGCCTGAGACCAACGAACAGTCAGTAATTTGGTGTTAGGGAGTCCTTCAGCTCCTAGTGAAGGACATCAGAACTATAGATAGTAGCTCAACTAATTGCAAGATGCAAGATAGACTGCAGCTAAATATATGAGATTTCTTTGTTCCTGGTGGTGAAGTGTAATTGCATCCCAAAGCAGATGACAATGTTGAAGGGCATTGTTTTAAAATCCTTAACAGATGAGTTTTTAATATAGTTTTTATTTGCATTTGTTTGTATTTCTATTTAGAGACCACATTGAGTACCTAAGCCCTTAAGCATAAAAGCCTTTACTGAAGCTGAAATAACATGAAGGGTTCCACCTGTAAGAATATTACAGGTTCTACAGACTACTTGACTCAAAAATTGAAATAAATGACATAGGCAGGGGGAATTTCTTGTTGGAATGACCGCAGAAGAGCATCCTAATCTCTGATCTCCAGACAGAACTTGCTGATGCAGTCTCTCCATATGGTCATTTTCTTAAAAATAAATAAATAAATAAATAAATAAATAAATTAACCTAAATTCAGAAACAATGCATTTCAAATACTTTTCCTTATGACAGAACCATACATAAAGCAACTGAATGGTGTAACGGATGGAGTATAAAACTTTTTCTACTTGTACTTGCTCTCTGGTTGGCTAGGTTTAGCAAATGAAGGCTTAATGAGATACATGAATAATAGAAGTCTACAGCCAGGTTCATTTTGGGTGAGAATGGGGGGGCTGAGCACACTACCGAAGTGCCATTCATGTGGATGACACCCTTCTTTCTCTCCTCATACAAACAACCTCCTCTTTTTGTAAATGCCAGCTAATGGGATCAAAAGGGCTCAGAACTCCACTGTAGATCTTCATTACCTGGCATTGTTCTCAATATTTTGAGGAAAAATATGGATGCTTAAAACTCCTGCTTTAAGATATTTAGACACAGATTTTTAATTTTAATGGAACGCTTTCTTTTCATTTCCCTTTCCCATATTACTCTTTATCTTCTGTAGATTTCTCTGCTTCTGGGGCTCTGCTCATTTCTCAAGGTTAGCTGGTACTTCACTCTCAAGTTTTGTGGCAACAATTAATAATTCCAGAAACAGGAGCTAATGAAGTCTAGTTTCAAAGGAATCTGTCCTGTAGTTGGATTGTTTTGTATCTAATAAATTTATCGGCTCTGATTGAAGTTGTCACAGTCCACATCACATCCTGTCACATCCTGTTGGATTGCTTGCTGCTTAATTAGACTTGAGCATAATCTCTATCTTTTCTAGCCAGCCACCATCAATACACGTATAACAAAATTAACACTTCTGTGGTCTGTGCTATTTCAGATGAAACAACCTGATTAAAAAATTACTGAGGGACCAGAGAGATGGGGAAGCAGGGAAAGACTTCAAGAGACAAAGGCATACATACATGCATGCTAAAAAAATCATAGCCCCTGCCAACACAGAGATTAGGGCAAAATGTCTAGTAACAACTCATTTTATTGATACTGTTTGATTCTTTTCAGGAGACTGGTTTAAGCTATCTACCAAGAGATCTTTTTCCAATACCATCTGTATGGGCACAGGAAGTGAATCCAGTACAACTTGGTAGGGAAATTTTTCTGTGTGTGCAGTAGGCAAGCTCCAGAGCCATGCATTTGCTGAAATCCCCAATAACTTGAATCAGTATAATGATTTATCTTTTAACAGGCACTAGTTTGAGATTCTGTCCCTACATATTCAGCCCATCTCACGTGCACAGGAGAAAGGTTTCCGTGCCTTTTAGTTCTACAGACCCCCTGCAGCTCAGATGTAAGCCTCCTGATGAAAGGCTTCCTTTTCTCAGAACCTCATGCAAAATCCTTCAAAGCAATTAAAACTTCAGGATCTAGGAGTACTTCCAGAAGTAATTCAGGTGTATGTTTTGGCTTTGCCTCCACCACGTTCCTTCCACAATTCACCATTCACTTCACAGTATTGTTTCCACAGGAAAAAGGGAAGGTTGCATGAGCCAGTAAGGTCACAGTGTATTGTCTAGGACTGGCCTCAACAACTTAGCTAAATTGCCAACTTGGAAGCCCATGATAATGTAAGCCTATTTATTTATAAAACCTTCCCATGGAAGCACTGGCATAATAGGAAAAGATATTTTTTTAATAATTATTTTTGATCTAATGTTCAAACACGGTATGCCTTAATCCTCTTCTCTATTGTTTGTTGCTTTTAATATGTATTGCAGCAATAAATCTTCAGTTCCAGTGGCAGGCACAAGGTAAAAATACACATGTATGAATTACCACATTTTTTTCTACTGCTTTTACATGCCTTGGAGATCGGTGGAGGTATTGCCTTTACCAGGCAATTTATAATTTATACGAATTTATAATTCATATAACAAGAAAATTCAAGGGTTTGTTTATTAATTTTGTTTGTTTGTTGGGCTGCAACACAATTTGCAAATTCATTTAACAGGTATTCACTGGGGGAATTTATTGTTTATGTAAGACTATGATTTAACTTTGGAAGACAGCAATGAAAGTTTATTTGGTCAAATCTTATTAGCTGCTATGAAACTTATCTAGAAATTACTAATCCTCCTGACTTCAAAACATAAATTTGATACTAAAATTACCTTGATCATAGGTTGTAATTCTAAAGGTGGAAATTACAGAAGAGAATAAGGTTACAAAGAAGGCTGTTTACTAGTGGTTTTATTCACATGAATATTTCTGTTGAGATCACTAAAGTCAATTCATATTTGCATTCACATGGTTTTGTATCTATTCAGCTGTATCAAGGAACAGAACAAGAGTAACACAATGACACACAGCAAAGGACCTGTGCCTTTGTTTACTTTGTAAATACAGAATTATAGAATGGCTGAAGTTGTCGGAGACCTCCGGGTCCATCTGTTCCAGTCTGTGCTCAAGCAGTGCCACCTAGAGCAAAGCGCCCAGGCATATGTCCAGGCGGCTTTTGGAGACCTTCAAGGAGACCACACTGCCTCTGAACAGCCTGTTCAATTCTTCAGTCACTTGCACAATAAGAAAGCATTACCTGATGTTCAGAGGGAGAATCCTGCGTCATGCACATTAACTCTTGTTCTATCACTGGGCACCACTGGCTCTGTCTTCCTTGCACCCCCTCTTCACATATCCACCCTGAGCCTTTTCTTATCCAGGCTGAACAGTCCCAGCTCTCTCAGCCTTTCCTCGGAAGACAGGTGTTCCAGACCCTTAGTCTTTTTCCTGTTCATCCATTGGACTGTCTCCAGTATGTCCATGTCTTTCTTGCACAGTAGAGCCCAGGATTGGACACAGGGCTCCATGTGTGGCATCACTTGTCCTGAGAGGAAAGATCACCTCTGTTGACCTGCTGGTCAGATTCGGACTAACAAAGCCTAGAATAACATTGGACTTCTTTATGGTGAGAACACGTCTGTGAGATTCTGTTTGTACACATCTCCTCTGCATCACTCCATCCAGGAGGAAAAATAATTTCCTGTGGGAGAAAAAGGAAATATTTGGCCCTGATGAAATCCCAGATCTAGAGTACATGGGCACATCTGTGCATAGAACCTATGCTTCTATGGGTCACACAGCTCTCTGCAGTCCAGCTCTTGAGGAGCCTGCAACAAAAGGCTGTTTTGTTTGCAGCTGTTCTAGATCCCTCTTCATAAGATCATGCAACTTTATAGCTACATGTACATAAACTCAGTAATATTTTTACATTACGTTTCCAGAAATGTGTGTCTGTCAGTCATCCTACCTATCTGACACTACAGCTAGCAAAATTTGTAGAAGAGGAATAATACCAAGTATCAGTAGGAATTTGAGCACTCCGAATACATTTCAAGTGGACTGTGATACAAACTCTTCCAACTAGTGCCTTTCTATCAACCTTAGAAGTTCTCACAACACCTTTAGTGGTTTACTTTCTGCTTTTTTTGTCAGTAATGTTTTGCGATGAACAGCACTAAGATTTTTTCCTGCCTCAGAGGGAAAAGCCATCAGTAAAGTCTCTAGTCTGCAGAACAGATGAGCTCTCCAGTCTCTTGCAGCCCAGCTTCCTCAGTTACTCAACATTCGTTCTTTACTCACAATTAAATTGATAATCTTCACATCTGTATAATGCAGAATCGCTATCACTGAGTTGGCTTGTAAATCACCTGCCTGGAGCTCACATAAGGAAAGGAGAAGACGACCTTTTATATATTATACAGCTAAAACAGCTATAGTCACATCCAATCTGCATCATTACAAATAAAGATGCCAAACAGCTTCCCTGTCCCTCGTGTTGCAGCAGCCAGCATGGACTCCCAGCATAATCCAAGAGGACTTTCTTAAAAAGCCATTCTAAGCCACTACTTCGAGTTCGCTTTACATATATATACATAACTGATCCATTCCAAAACAGCCTTTTATTTTTTTAGGCTGGGCAATGACATACCGTTATGACTTTGAATCCAACCCAAAATAAAGCCATTCAAAGTCATTATTTCCCACATGCTGTAGGAAAGAACTATGCCAATTAAAAATCTACAAAGGATTTAGGGAAAAAATGAAATGTAAAAGAAGAGTGAATGATTAACGTGCTTGCTGACTCAGACTAATAAATTAGCCTCTTTGATGGATGATAAAAGAACTTTGAGGAGCAGTGCTTTCAACTGCTCACAAGATTCTGCAGTTTAGCCACTCTCTCTGCTACTTCATTCTTATTCAGTTATCTTCTGCACTTTCAGAGCAGATACAGCATCTCAAAATCTTTTTCCAACTTTGAACATGTACGGGGTCATCGTTGATTACCTTGGAAAAAATGTGTCATGAAGAACAAGTACTTTATGTAGGTAATGGTTACCAGACAATCTGTAATTGCTGCTTGACTTTTATTTGTCTCTCTATGCTATATCCAATTCAAATCCGGAGATGGAAGCAACTTTTCTAAGCAGCTTTGTGTGTTGGGTTTCTATGTTCTTGATACAAAAAGAAGTCTCTCAGCTTTCACAGAATGACATCTTGGGACTAACAGAGTACCCAAGGAAACTGATTATCAAAATAGATGGACTATAAAGATTTTTAACATACAATCATTTGCTTGTATCATTCATTCTTTGCGAATAGCTGATTAAATAATGAAATGATTCACCTAATTTCTGCAGATTTGTATTCAAGCAGACATTTCCAAATTTGACACCCACTTGTTTGTTTGTTCACATTCTCTGGATGATCGGCCTCCTACTTTGTATGCTTTCAAGGTCTAGGATTGACTCAATTCTGCATTCATGTAATCCTAAGGGCAGCTGTGATCTATTCGTATTTGAAATTGTTTATTGCCATCACCATTCAAATATTAAATAATAACTCTCCGAAGCAGTTTTAGCAGTTTTTTTCTCTTTTGAGATGCTAATGTTAAAGGAATTGACACAATTCCCAGAACTACATGTTCCCTTTTCTTTAGTCTTAGAAAAAAACCCACAAACTCTCTAACTTCCATCTTTCCATAAAAACAAACACTGCTAGCTTTATCTCAGACTTTTTTAATCTGAGTTCCCCTCCTCCCTATGATCTATTGTTAGAAATAGACTTAATTTACAAAACAAAACAAAACACAACACTTGACATTTCAAACTTTTACTGTAAAAACCTGTTTCCATATTTTTACTATCTGAACAGGGCCAAATGCCAATTTTTTTTCACGATTATCTAGGCCTCTGTACAAATGCACTGTTGTGCCTATGCAGTCCAAAAGTCCTACTCCATAGAATAATCTATAGATTTCCTAGAAGACAAAGGTACCAGAAAAATTAGTGTATCACTAGCCGTGGTACAGCTGTAGATGAAGATGGGCTGCAAGGGAGGGCAGAACTGTCCAACTCAGTCTTGTCTACTTTCAGCCTTAATTGACTAAGAGAATAAAGTCACAAGAGATGATAGTAATATGGTGGTAATGGCTTGTTTTTACTTCTGCATTTTTTCAGTGCTTTGCAGCTCATTTTCTTATCTCGTGCACAGCAGTTCTCTCTGCTTGGGTCTCACTGCCCAGAGTTCATTTCTGTTTGGCAGATCATATTGTGGAACGTTATCTCTTGCAGAAACATGGCTGGGACAGAAGCACAGGATCTTCTCTGTATTTCCAGAGGACGGAACAGCTTTCCTTATGTAACGTCATGCAGAAATTGTTCATATCATGGCACTCCTTTTTTTTTTCTTATTCTGAAACAACAGGTGGGTAATTGCACAGTTCCATAGTTCTGATTTGGTCAGGCTTCAAAGAAAAAGATGTTGTGGGGGTGTTGTTAATTCTAAATCTATACCAATCATTCAGGCATATACAACTGTGCCTTCACATTTTTAATTATTAAGGAAGACATAATTATAAAACAAAAATCATTTTTAAAAATTGACATAATTTCACAGGCTGTGGTTTACTGAAAAATCAAAATGCTCTCATAAAGCACTTTAAGAACTAAGGATGGAAACTGTAATATGGGAGACAGTGTTTATTGCTTGCAAACAAGCCCTGAGAGGTTTGCCATTAGCTGAGGTCATACTGACAGCCTCGCAGAGATAATGACTTAAAGCAGATGGATGCTTGCTTCCTGATGCACAGCAGTCTCATAAGAGCCAGCTTCCAAAACCATACCATCCCTCAGTCTTTCTCTTGACACATGTAGCAAGCCACTGCGTGCCAGAACCTCTGCTATTGGTGCCAGTCTTTGGTACAAGGTTGTGGAGGTGACCAAACTCCTGAAATAAGCACCCTATTGTTGGCTACTGTTCGACTAGAGAGCTTCGTAGCACTCAAAATGTACTTGCCTATTCTTATAGTTGACATATAATGGACTTTTAAGCACACTCTTCTGCAGCCTATGTTAAGTACTATGTTACATGTAACAAAGAGCTGGCCCTTAAGGGAGCATAGTTAGGCTGCTTCCATGTGGTTCTAGTCTCCTCCATCACGACCCTCCATGGAGCACTCTGCTTCCACACTCTCCTTTTCCCATCTTAATGGATTGCAGACTGTCTCAATGTTTCTGCAGCAGAACTAGCCTGAACACAGAGCATGGATGGCACCAAGCAAGATGTCTTATGCAAGCAGCCAGGTGGAATGCTTAGTTGAGCTTCAGGTAGGGCAATTGTTAAAAATGTCTTGTTTATCCCTAAAGGCCTGCGGAACACGCGTTGTGCATGTGAATACCATTATTCAAAATTCTGACTGAAAACAATGGGAGTCTGAGCTGCAGGGCTCACCTTGTAAAAGGGATGCAGTAATAACTGTAATATTCTCTAGCTTTCATGCAGCACTGTTCAGCTGTAGATTTTTGATGGCCAAATTTACTCCTGGTATAAACTGTTACTATCTGAGTGATTGCTCTGCAGATAAACTCAGTGGTAGATTGTATTTTAAATGATTTTTATGTTTATGCTCTCTTCTCCACATGTCTATAAGCAAGTGAAATAAACATGCAAGTAAAGTACATCAAATACAAACCAAAAGAAACAAAAGTCAAGAGGAAAGGAGTTGGCTTTATACTTACAGCACGAGAGTATGAGATAGGAAATTTTGATTCTCAAGGCTTCCTGAATAACATTACTGCCTCTCCAGGCCACAGTGTGATATTCTTCATCGTGCCAAATGACATCTTACTGCACATTATCCTTTGAAGATGTACACTTCTTCCTGACTTTTCCCCCATCCTCATAACAAGGAGGAGTTAACTCTTGCTAAGTATGTGGGCCTTTGCTGGACAGAGGTCACAATAAACAGCTGTCCTTCACTGCTCTAAGTAAATAATCGAAACGAGTCATTTAGTTCAAGAACACTTATTCTTGCAGTATTCTCCCAAGGGAGATGAATATGAAAAAGAATATTTGTCCGAAACTGTTTGAAGGTCATAATACCGAGACAGAATGCTTTTGATGGAAGCTTTCTTTTCAGATTGTGTTTTATAAAATAGAAAATAAATAATAAAATAGAAAATACTTTGACACATGAGAAAGGTTTCTACCACTCCAGACAAATACAAATCAGCGGTTTGTAACAGGCTGTAAGGCCTTCAGATGGAAGTTGCAGTGAAACTGTAAACGATCTTTGAGCAGTTTAGATCTTATTATCCTACACAGATATAAATTAATACATTGTTTCTTTCAAATAGGAAAAATGCAAGCAAAGAAACAAACCCACAGCACCGCGCGGTCATCATAACAAAGAGATGCATGGAGAAACAGACAGAATCATAGGATCATCAAGGTTGGAAAAGACGTCTCAGATCATCAAGACCATCAGCCCACCCTCAGTCCCACGTCCCTCAGTGCCACATCCACACGGTTCTTGAACACCTCCAGGGACGGTGACTGCACCGGCTCCCAGGTCAGCCTGTGCCACTGCATCACCACTCTTTCTGAGAAGGGATGTTTCCTAATATCCAACCTGACCCAACCTCCTCTGCTGCAATTTGAGGCCATTCCTTCTTGTCCTATCGCTGTTACCTGGGAGAAGAAGCCAACCCCCACCTCGAAACGACCTCCTCTCAGGTCTTTGCAGAGCATTAAGTCCTCCCCTGAGCCTCCTCTCTCGTTTGGGCTGCGGGGACTTGAAGACCCCACTCAGTTCCAACCCGTGCTACGGGCAGGGGTACTTCCAACCAGATCAAGCTGCTTGCACCGAGGCAAACGGAGCTTTCAGGACGTCAGGCACTGACTGCTGAGAAACAAAGCGTGGCACACGTGTGAAGTGCGTTTTTGGGTGTGCAGCCATCCTGCGACCAGCAGGACACCCAAAGGCCGCTACCCCGGGAGGCAACGGGAGACAAAGCCACACGCACAAGGCAGCGCCGTAAAGCACCGTGCCAGTGAACCAGAAAGGCAGCGGGCGCCTCAGGCTCGCTCTGTGGAAGGCGGGCGCCCCCAAGCAGCCTCTAGCTCAGAACCCACGGCTCGCTATGAAGGAAGAACAGACGGACACAAGAACAAACGGACTCAGGAGCACCGCCACCTCAGCGCTCCGCCCCACACACATCGCTAGCAGCGCATCGCGAATCGCGCATGCGCAGCGCCGCCGCCGCTCCGGCCGCCGAGCGCAAGCAGAGCAGGAGAAGGAAGGGGAGGGCGGGCGCCGCTGCGCCTGCGCGAGCGGTTCCCGGGCAGCCGGGCGGGGGGAGCCGCGGGTGGCGCGCCCGGCTCTGCGCGCCCTGGGCATGGTGAGCAAGGGGCCGCTGCTGCGCCTGCTGACCGCCATCAACCGCAGGAGGATGAAGCTGCTCGTGGGGCTCGCCTGCATCGCCTACGTCGCCTGTGAGTGGACGAGCGAGGAGGGGGCTCCGCTGGGTTTCCCTCTCGCCGCCCCGCGGAAACTTCCTCCGGCCCGGCGGGGCGGCTCGGGGCGAACGGGCCGCGTTCGGAGGGGTGGTCGTGCCGGCGGGACGGGGTCCGGGTTGTGCCCGTGTGCCGAGGGGCACAAAAAGTACTCGGGGAGGTCTCAGAATAGCCGCTGATGGAATGTTTACGGCGTGGGTTACAGGCGTGAGTCAGATAGATCCTGAGATTTACCGTGCTGGGCTGTGAGCGCTCTTCCCTTTCTCGTTCCTTTCGCACGTCGGGTTTATTTAGCGTTAGCCTGCTCTTGTTTCAGGCTCGCGTGGATTTCGCGTGGCCTGCGCGTCGCCAGGCGGGATCGTGGAAGCCCCGTCAGCATCGCCAGGTGCTGTCGGTGCTGCAGGGCGCGTGTAGGTGAGCTCGCCTTGGAGATGGGGGTGTGCGAGGGCTGCTCGGGATCCTCCCTGTGCGTTTGGTGGGGTTCAGAGGTACGGCTTGGGCATGTTGGAGGAAAGGCGGTGTTTCCTACGCCAGAAATGCGAGATAGGAATCCCCTTTGCCGCCACACGTTACTGTGGTGGCGAGATCTCGTTATTTGGTCACTGTTGAAATTGTTGAAATCATATACCAGCTCTCACTCTTAGGACGGTTTCATAGAATCACGGGGTGGTTTGGGTTAAAAGGGACTTCAGATCCCACCCATCCCAACCTCTGCCATGGGCAGGGCTGCCCTCCACCAGCTCAGGCTGCCCAGGGCCCCATCCAACCTGGCCTTGGGTGCCTCCAGGGCTGGGGCACCACAGCTTCTCTGGGCAGCTGTGCCAGCGCCTCACCGCCCTTACAGTAAAAAATTTCCCCGACATCTAACCTAAATCTCCCCATTTTTAGTTTATTCCCTCTCATCTTGTCACTACCTACCCATGTAGAGAGTTGATTTCCCTCCTGTTTATAACCTACCTTTTAAGTATTGGAAGGCTGCTGTCAGGTGTCCCCGAGCTTTCTCTTCCTCAGTCTGCTCAAGTGACTTCATGTTCCATGCGTAGTAAAGCTGGAATGGCTTAATGATGACTCTTCTGCTTCTGAAAGGATTTGATATTTTGCAAAAGAGATTAATATAGAAATCAAAGCTATCAGGCATTGGGATTGAGTGGCACTTGGTATGGCTGCTAGGACCTGGCTACTGAACAGACTTTGTGGACATGATGATTTTTGCAGTCTGGGTAAAATCTCGCCTTAAGGAAGAGGAAGACTGCTGTATTATTTTTGCTGTTTGGGCTGCAGGTTATAGAAATCTTTTCTCTCCTTGTTTCTGGTCATTCTTCGAGTTTGAAAAAAATCAGGAGAGGGTTGCAGATGGGTGTGGCAAAGGGCAGCTTAGAAAGGGTATCTGGTAGGCGTACGGTTTCTGCTCATGTGCCGTGTCCAGTTGCTGTACTACTCCATCTTTTCAGTAATAGGGTAGTGGAATCATTAGTTATTGTTCTGGTGTCTCCAAGTAGTATATTATTTTGGCAGATGCCAGTGATGTAATAGATTGTAGAGAGACTATTTTTCATTATCTTTTCTGTGGAAGTGATTATGGTTCCATCCCCCTGTCCTGATGGTGTACTACTTGCAATATTACTGAATCATCACTGTGCTCTGCATGCTGTCAGATATTGCAAGATTAAAATAGCATGGAATTTGAGAAAACTGAGCTGCTGGTGTAGGTGTATGTGCTGGCCCTTCTTACATTCCTTTTTTCTCAAGTGCTCTCCAAATGACTAAGTGTTTTCAGGCTGTGCAGCTTTCTTCTGATGAATTTCTGTTTGGTGTCTAGTGCATGGGAAACCAGAGTTGAAGCACATTGCTTCAGGGAATGGAATACTTGGAAGTATGTGGAGTTTGGGTTTTTTTTGTTTGTTTGTTTTTATGAATTAGGAGATATGATTTTTTTTTCTTAGTACTATTTTGTGAGTTTGCATGTGAAACCACGGGAGAATGTTTGGAGAGTATCTTTTGGAAACATGTTTTATTTCACAGAAAACTTCTGCCTTTGAATGAATGTTAAAAATGTCTGAAGAACTTCTTTTCTGGAGCCGGTAAACCAGAGGAAGAGCTTATCACAGGCTGTTGACAGACAGAGGGCTGAGGCCCTCTCTTTTTCAGCAGTCTTTGGGTGGCTGTCCTGGTAGGTTCACAGCACACAAATGTTGGATGGCTAAGCTGGCGGAGGCATTCCTGTTCCACATCTCCCCTTTCCTCCCAGTCCTCCACGTACAAGGACTTAAGCTGCTGTCCTGTGCACCAGCTAAAGGAGGGCTGGTGTAAGATCACCTGGTGAGAAGTCAGCTTCCTTCTTAGGTTGTAACCAGTTCACGATGTGGGTATTCAGACAGTTGTTTTGGCCCAGCAGAGGAGGTGGTGCAGTGTGAAGATGGGGAGCTGTGCTTAGTGTTTGGCAGAACCTCTCCGGTTCTACAACTTGGGTCTTATCTAAGGAGCCTTGCTGAATTTGGTTGAAGTACCATTGTGATGTGAGGTGTTCAATAAGGCTAATCAGGTTTAAGATACCTTGGATTCTTATGGACTTAACTAATTTCCCTAGTAACACTTAAAATAAGAAGAGTCCTTACTTTCAATCTCTGTTTGAATTAGCCATATTTGATGTCTCATTTTTCTAGATGTAATTTGTATCAATTTCAGAAAATCATTGTTCACTTAAATCTGGTTATACTGTAGCTAGTGAACTGTCCAAATCTCTCTGTAGGTGGTTTTGTTTGTTTGTTTCCAGAATTGGCTTAGTTAACTCACCTGCATTGCTGTCTGTATGGCTGCAGTGTGCTAGATATAATGGGGAGCCATGACAAGGTGTTACATATTTGCTCTGATTTGATCCCCTGCAAGATGCTGCAGGTGTGGTGGTGTCAAAGAAGGAAGAGGGACAGAGGGTGAAGGTGGACCAGAACAAACCCTTTCAGTAACAGGATGCACTTGCATCATCTTGGAGCCATTGTGAAACCGCAGCTTAAGAACATGAGGTGATTAGAAATGCCAGTGAAATGGATTTAATTGATTTTTTTTGTCCACTGCAAGAGAAATGTAGACAGATCATAAATGAGCAGCCAATTTAAAAGGTACTGAAAAAAATATAAAAATATCTGGTGTAATATGCACATATTTACTGAATTAAAAAAAAAAAACCTGTCTTTTTGTGGTTCAGTACATCAATAAATAGATACCTTGAATTCCTTTCCTTTGACATTTTAAGTATTCATTCTGCTTCATAGAGGCATACTGAGGTGTTTCAGTGAGACTGTTTTTGTAGGATTGGGCCCTTATTGAAGTTGTTGGAAGTAGATTTTGAATGTTGGCTACAAGATTTTACAGACCAGAGTTTGTCCATCTATCTACATGCCTTGCTTTAATCTTGATGCTGCTGTAAGTAATCTGATGTCTTGGTGTAACAAGGGAGTTGCATGATCTTACTGAAAATAAAGGAAGAGTTCTATTTCTGGTGAAGTAGAACAGTTCTTTTTGCTCATTCGTAGATCAAATAGTTCTCTGGAAGTATGTCAGCAGCTTTGCTCATTTTCTAAGGAAAAAGTGAAGGAATAGTGGGATGCTGTCATGAGATCCAAGATTAAGACTTTTTTCCTTTGTAAAAGAAATCAAAGAACGGCTGCTAAAACAACTGAAAACGTCAAAGTAATGTGAGTAAAGTGTGTTTTACAGCATAGGAGCTTGATGTCTCCGAGTACTGTTAATTTCAGTGGTTGCTAGCCCTTGTTTTATAATGTTAGCCATTTTTTTTGTCAGATTTCTATCATATAGGAAGTGTGTTGTGTCCCCTTCTCTCAGGATAACAAGGCATGGGTAAGCTTCTATGCTTAAATCTTACCAGCCTCTTGCACCTTGTGTGTTCAAAATAAGGATTGAAGGATACTTAATTTTCTATTCTGATAAGCTTGAGATTTCACTTTTCATAGCAGAAAAATAGCTGTGAAATTGTTCTTGTCTTACTGATTCAAGCTAGCTGTCTGGAAGTTATTTGGCATTGCTTTTGAGAATAGCAGGAACGGTTCTTCGTTCCCTGTTTGTTTTATGAGACAGCAGGATTGACAGGCCAGGGATGATTCAGGAGTGGTCTGATGTGACGTCAGGCTTGCCTGCTTTTCGCACCAACATGCCACAGATTCTCTACCAAAAAAAAAAAAAAAATCTGAAAAACAAACCCTAAACATTTGCTTGCTGGCTTTGAACTAGACATTGCTGTGTAGCTCATGAACATTTGACTGAGCTCCGGTAGCAGTTTGGAGTTTAAGTCAGGAATAGCTGGCCAGCAAAGCAGGACTGGAATCGTTGTTGTCGTTGTTCTAGGTTGTTTTGTGAAATTTTTTTGGTGTCTTGGAGAAACTTATTCATACTGTTGCCAGCATATCTCTGCTTAGGGTTTGTCGTTACTGTGGCTTGTGCAGGAGGTGATGCTGTCATTGTTCCACTCCAGGATAGGCACTTTTAGAGCTTTCATCTGCTTCCCTCACTGCATTTCTGCAAAAGAGTGATGTTTGCCTGTCTTTTATATTGCCCTTCTTTCTTGGAGGTCTGTTGGCCAAGGCAGAGTTTGAACTGGTGGTTTTCAACTTCAGGTCTTTGGACCCTTGGGAGGGAGATGTGGGAGTTTCTGCATGAGCTTACTTAAAGGGGTTTGTAAAATGGAATGGGGAGAAGAGAGTTTTTTTTCAGCAGCCTCACAGCATGCTACAATGGCTTGTACCATAACTGAGAAAATGATAGCAGTAAATAGTAATCTGCAGTGTTTAGTAGTTTGACTTGAGTCATGACCCTTTACTTGATCCCTATCTCTGATCTGAATCTTGCTGTCTCACATGACTGCTCAGGTTCTGGGGTTCATAAAGTGTCTATCATTTTTATCTGCAGTGTGGAGTATTCTCTGCCTCTCTGAGCTTCTTGAAGAATATTTCCCCATTCTGTGGACCACATCTGGGGGAGAAAAAGTGCTTGGGCACTATCTGCTTTAATTTACTTCTCTTTCTAACAACAACAACAAAAAAATCTAACCCTTTCCTCAGCCACTATAAGTCTTTTTACCTTTACTGTTCTACGTGACAGTTTACAGCTTCTGAATGACTTGCGTTTGATTTATGACCTGTTGAAACCGATTTGTAATGTTACTGATGCTGTTATCTAATAAGTAACCCAGTTACCTTTTGCCAGACCCCTTCAGGTGAGTTGACACGGTGACCCCTACCTTTCCTTCCTTAGAGCCCAAAGGCCAGAAGTTGAAAACCACCAGTTAAAACTCTACTTTGGTCAGTCAGCCTTCAAGAAGGAAAATTAGCTTTATAAAAGACAAAGGGAAACGCTTCCTGTTTGCAGATATTTAGGGAGGAAAGCAGATGTTTCATTTGCTTGAAACTGCCTTCCAAGTTTCTGAAATATATTAAATACCTGTGCATGCATTTATAGTGAATGTGTTGGAATTGCATTTAAGTGTATTTCAGGCTTATGTAACACATTCCTAGATGTGCACCTCCTTGGGGAAGAAGGCAACCCCTTTTGCTCTCTTTGTTGCTTTGTTTTCTGTGCAAGTTAGAAACAAAACAGTGTTGTATTAAAGCCAAAGGAGAAACTGTTTCTCAGCAAACTTTGTGCATTTCAGTTGTGTAGATCAGGCTTATCAGAAGATAACTGTCATTTTGCACGGAGAAAGTTGGGGGCTTTTTGAGTGATAGCTGCTGTTTGAAGAAAAACACAATGATTTTCAATTCTTCCACAAAGTGAAAAGGGTTCACAGTAGCGTTAGTAATTCAGATTGCTTAGATTTCATATTGTGAAACTAATTCTGACTTCACTCAAAATATAATTATTGCACCGTACTCCAGTTAGGTATAGGTGAAAGTCTCCCAGAGAATTCCTACTTTTTGTAGAGAATCAACCTATGTGCAGACCACTGTTGTCATTTTGAGGCAATAACTTCAAATCTGAGAAGTTTCACGATGTCCAGGCACACTGAAGTGTGCGGAATGATGAAAATGGAAGATCCTGATTGGAACTTCCAAATTGTGTTGAGTTCTATGGGGTTAAAACCAGATGTGTTCTGTTGTTATGTAGTTGCTGTAAGCACCACGTGTTTATGTATGTGGTAGTGAACAATCAGATGGCATTACCTTGCTTGTGGCAAAACGCAGGATAGACAAAAATGATATGCTAAAGATACAGGAAAGAATAGAAACACTGAATGGAGAACTTGGGGGGGGGGGAAGACCTGGAAAGAATTTCCTAGCAGTGAAATGAAGAACTCTGCTCAGCTTTTAAGTGATGATGTGAACTGAAATGTTGTGAGCAGTAAATGTGCAATAATAGTTAGGTTTCTGTCCAGCATGACACCCAGTTAACTCCAGTAAAGATAAAAAAAAACAATTGCCTGCTACTGTATGTGACAGCTGTAGGAGTGTAACAATTTGGCACAGTTTAAGTGTTCCTTTTTGAGAGAAGGCATGAAAATATTATTCTGGCAACTGCTTTTCCTCTGCTGGAAGATGAGTAGCTGTGGAATGGCGTACACGGATGTTGTTAACGATCTTGAAGCCCCATTAAAAAAAAAACTAAAAACCACTGTATCCTGATGTCTAGGTTACTTCCATGAGGAGAAATCTGAAGGTTATATTTTTCTCTCTTTGGGGCAGGAACTTTAGATCAGCTAGGTCCAACCACCTGCAGGGCTGCCCCCCACCAGCTCAGGCTGCCTAGGGCTCCATCCAGCCTGGCCTTGAGCACCGCCAGGGATGGGGCATCACAGCTTCTCATATGTCCCCCCTGATCTCTCTCACATGCAGTGAAAGTTCCTGTCCCCTGCAAAAGTGAGTATCTCCATTCCCCAGCTGCTGGGATTTCAGCTTTCTTCAGTGGTGATTTTCCAAGGGTTCCTCATCATCAGCAAATTAAATCCAGTATCACCGAGGCCCAATCGTACTACTTATTCTTCACATTCAGAAGAGCGGCTTTCACTTGGCTGCAGGACTGTCATGTCTCCAGTCTGTACTGAGATGCACTGTTAAAATCTCAATGGAGGAAATGAGATTTTAGAGTTACTTCAAGATTCCCAACCAGTTGCTATTTCTTCCCTTCCCTTTCCTGTAGCTATTTGCTTTTAGAGCCCACAATATCTTTTTTGAGCTTGTGCCAATCTGAGTATCAATCAGGGATCCATCATGGTATAAACTGAAGGTATTTGATAAGAAAACTCCTGTGCAAAGGTATGAGATCCCAAATCCACTTGTCTTTCAGGTGAGCTGAATTCTTTTCACCAACTCCAGTGGGAGCTGGATGGGGACCTCCATTAAC
The DNA here is from genome assembly GCA_035772895.1 of Perdix hodgsoniae. Taxonomy (NCBI): domain Eukaryota; kingdom Metazoa; phylum Chordata; class Aves; order Galliformes; family Phasianidae; genus Perdix; species Perdix hodgsoniae. Next base: position 7,838,988 of record JAPSGF010000027.1, on the reverse strand, counting down.
ACCATTGATGATTTCTCTGTAACTTTTGACTACGGTCAAGCTCACATCATGCAAGGCAGTGCTATTGGGCTTAAATATCAGTGTCAGCCAAAGGCAAAGAGAGATACTTCTGGAGGAGCCAGGGCCACAGTCAAAAATGTGTAAAGGGAGGAAAAAGAAATAGCACTTCCCTGTAGCTTCCTTTATATCACTACATATGTAATTGAGATCTGCAAAATAATGTAAGGCTTTTTCTTTTTAAATGGATCTGTAATCAATGTTTTGAACTCTGTCTGCTTACTTTTCCATTCTGTCAAGTTTTTCTCTGACAAGAAAAAGCTTTTTTTTTTTTTTTAACTAAGAAACCAATGCTGCTGTGTAACCATGGTGAGCCTGATTTAAGAAAGAGGAAAATAAATACATAAATCCTGTTTTTAATGTCACTGCATCGCTCTGGAATAGGCTTGGCTGAAGCAATTCGCTCTTAGCCTTCAAAGGTTAAGATTTTGTTCTAGAAGTTCAGGTAACAACTGTATATCAATTCAGAGTGTTCCTTCATGCTGTTTCTTCTTATAGCAGAATCTTTCTGTAACGGACATCGGTTTTATTCTCTCCTAATCTAAGGAACAGAGGATGTAAGGAGGGCAGTAAAGGGAAAAAATCCTGTGTTTTGAACTAAATCTGCTTGGGCAAAAGTTCACATCAAAGTTTCTTTAAGTGCCTTGGAAATGTGAACAACACAGTCATTGTGAAGGAAAATGGTTTTAAAGGAACTGCATTCATTGTTGCTCAGAATGCAGTTGAATCTTCAGGGGCGTTAGGATCCTGCTTTTTTCAGACATTAATTTTAAAATGCACATGGTGCTGAAACTAATGAAATTGTCTGAAGCAGTCTGAAATGACTGAAGTTATCTCTAATCATTTGAGGTTCAATGTTAATTACTGCAGTTCCCTTGTGATAGATGACTTGATATTAGTGTCCTATTCTTAATCCCAGAGAAGAGAGATCATCCTGGGGTAAAGGCACCGATTTCCTTTGAGATTCTGTATTTTCCTAACTTTAGATTATGATTGTGCTACTCTTCTGGTTCCCCAGCCTATTATGGATGAGCTGATTAAGACATGCAAGGATAGTAAGCTGTGCTCCATAAAAAAGCTTTACAGCAACTATTACTGCAGATGGCAGACTGAAAGGGAGTTCCAAGCAAACTATGTATCCTATTCCTACATTTTCAGGATGTAAATGAATGACTCTTGCCTGCTGTGAAGTATAACTGGTCAGAGCCAAAAGTCTGACTGAGTTAGGTAGGGAAATGTGCGTTTAATAGTGGATGCTGAACAACAAATAGCTTGGGATTTCTATTGAACTTCTTTGTACTCTGATTTAATAGGTTTTGTTTTTCAAATCAAGCCAGCCCTGCCTGCATAATGTGTCTGAAGAATTGCTCTTGAAATGTGCCTTTGGTGAAAATAGCTCACTCATTGCACTGCTTTGCATCCAATGTAATTTCAGAAATGGACTTCTCTAGGAAGACTAAACAAACTGCTATATTTATAGGAATATATATTTATGCGGTAGGAAGACAGCCTTTCTTTTACTCATTCATGACTGCTTGTCTTTTTTTTTTTTTTTTGAAGTAGTTTGAAGAAGTCTTTGAGATCTGCAGCAGTTTTATTAGGTTATGCTTGCCACATAGCTGTAGCTTTACCTTTTAGGGGCAGGAGGAAAACAAAATAGGGGGGAGGGGACCAAGGTGTAATTAATGTTTAGTATTTAAATGCAGACAGGCTCTTTAATAACAGTGCTGTGATCAAGGCTTTAAAAAACAAATCCCCTTTTTTCCTGAAACAATAGCTCTTTATCACTTCATCAAGTTGTGGCATTCTTCTTCTTTAAAGCATGATATCTGTGGGAGCAATTACTGACTGACATATTCTTGGTGGTACTTGTTATTGATCCTTAGAAAACTATTGCAAGAAAAGTGACTGTTACTTTATGGAAGGAAAGCAATGGGGGAAAAACATCACAGATCAGATAGAGTCAAAGCAGGGCTACACTTTTCTCTGCAGGCTATTAAACCTGGGTTTCCCTGTGTCTCTGAGCAATCCAATACTCTAATCTCTTCACTAATAGCCACGTATTACTACCTTAATGAATCGCTGGGCAAGGTTTAAAAATGGTCTTTTGAGAGGATAAGCAGAACTTCTCTCCCTTCTCCCTTGTAATGAGTGTCTTAATTGTTTGGTTACAAGTCATGCACCTGTCTGTCTAGTCCAGTTAATAATGAATTCTTCACTTTCACAGTTTCAATAGATGGCAGGAAGGCTGTGCGTGCTCTCTAGGTGGATAAATGTGAAGTTCTTCAGCATATGCACTGTGTTTGGCTGTGGAGGAAGACTGTTAAATGTCCGAGCCCTGAGTATTGGCATAGGACTGTTACCCCCATAAGTAATTCTCTGTTTCAAAGTTTTGGCTTTGGTTTTGTTTTGTTGTTGCGGTTCTTTTCTTGAAGACTGACTTTTGTGATAACGTCTCAGTTATGTTAGAGTTTGCTCAAATTGGGTTTATTAGGAGTCTGATGCTTTTGAAAAAAAGATGGGTTTGTATATGGTGCCTGATTCATGACCTTGTAGTTAGAGAAGCATCTCTAACCATCCACGCCTGCAGCTTTTGGTTCAACCTAGTCTTGGTTGGCTCGTGTTCTGTGGTGCCTCTCAGGGCTTTTGTCTCAGTTAGGCTTGTAATCTTGCTTCACTCTACTTGCTGATTTGGGCCCCTGGCCTCTTAACCTGTGATCCCTTCAACCTTGACGTAAACTATATGGAAATGCACAGTAGTCAGAGAGCCTTCTTTAGAGCTGCGCGTTCAGAATCCTTTGTGAGGACAGTATGTCTAGGCAAACTTCTGTGGCACCTCTCTGCATGGGATATACTTTGGTGTTCTTCGGGTTTTTCCGTACAGAATTTCCTTTGTGTTTCATTTTGCAGTTTTGTTTTTTTTGTGTGTGTTACAGAAGCACTCAAGCTTTGTAGAAGTTTCAAGAAGGTCATTTAGTCCTACAGAACTTTTAATATCAGGGATAGTGTATTGGAAATACATGGATGCTTTTCTGAGTTCCCCATCCCTGCTGTGGAACCCAAGCATGCCCAGTTAGCCTGTTTATTTAGCAAGTGGCTTTTTGTATGCAGTGTAGCTTCACTTTGTAGCTGCACTTTGTTGCAATGAAGCTGGCAGGGTGGTGGTTGTAGAGCAGCTGGCAACTTGTTTTGTGTCAATTCCTGCTTCCCCAAGCAAGCCCAGATGTTTCCTGCCGCTGCACAAACAATACCGTACATTATGTGTACGAGTTTCAGCGGCCTAGAAAATGAAACAATAGTATATCTGAGAGATCTATAGCTTGACAGTTGTGTACCTGCAGTTGTCAAATGATAGTCATTCATGGAAAAGAAAGAAAAAAATAAACCCTTTTCCACTAATATTATCACAGATAATTCTGAAATCCTAGCCAGATGGTGAATAAATGGAATGTAACTTTAGTGCTCAGTGCTCTATCTCCTTTCCCCACTGAGAATCTAATTAATGTAAAATCCACGGTGTTTCTTAGTTCAGCTGGATTTTATTGATCATCTGTCCAAATGTGAAGCTCTACCTCTCTCCTACCCCAAAGACTGAGGTTTTATGATACCGCTGCAGATGCTGTAGTGCCCTCCTTCAGTCTGATGATCTGTCGTGGATTCATTTGTATTACTTGGCAGTGCTCAGTAGTTTAACACAGTTCAGTGGCTTTACCATCCCCTGGAGGATGGAACAGTAACTGCATTACTGTGTTCTCATGTATGTTTTTTTCCTTCTGATGCCTGTGTCTGCAGTTGCAATTTGTTGTTCTATCTCTATAAGACCTTACTGACTGCTTGAGATCAGTAAATAACGATTGTGAGAATGTATCTGCAAGGCCTGAATGCAAAGTACTTAATTCAGCTGCTACTTGAGGCCTGAAGCACTGCTTGCTAAAACTGAGGTTGCCTCAGAAACTTTCTATGTGCATTATAATACCATAACTGCATACAGGCTACTACTACTTAAGGCCCAGCGTAATTTGGGTGCTCAGACTGAGCCTTGTCTCTTTAAGACCAATTGTGGAATGATTTATTGAAGATATTTTGCATATATTTTGTTTCCTATTGTTGTGGAGTTCCTTACATAACTGTCCCACATTAACCTTATTTGTGTTGACAGTGTGAAGTTGTCGACTCTGTTCTGCAGCCTGCTTTATAGTGTCTTCTTTTGTCTTGACTTTCAGCTACATTCTGTGTCCTAATTGAAAGTGAAAGTCAGTGTTGTGATAGTCTTTGTGCTTAAACTCTCAGTAGTTTCAAATGTGTTTTCAGGTAAAGAATAGATTTAGCAAATGGACAGGAAGAACTGATACCTGTTTGCTGTATCATTTTATCCTGTTGTCTTCCTTGCAACTGTTTTCCATACCAAAAGTACAAGAAATGAGCGTTGCTTGCTTAGGGAGGCATTTGGTTATATTATTGCTTAGGTTTATTTTGAGTTTAAATCACTGTTAGAAATAGTGAATAAGCATGCACGTTAGTATGTGCAACTACCTTCAATGCAGGACTGTTGTGACATCTCTGAACTGGTTCAGCTGTTGCCAGTGGTGGCCACTTTTTATTTTTGCTCTTCTGCAGTTTTCAATCCCAGTGGTGCAGGTGCATAGGACTTCCTGCTTCTGACATTTCTTTCAATGTTCATTCTTTCAATGTTCAATTTCAATAATAAACAAGGTTAGAAATCTTCTTAATGTGTGCAGTGACAAATTATAGTTAGCAAATTCTTGTATGTTTTATGTACTATAGTTTGGGGATAGTGATCAGAAATGTGGCTCTGCTATCAGAGAACTTCAGGTGTGCACTGGAATTGTCCTCTTTAAATCATTCAGTTTTCCTCCTTTTGTCATCTCATGTAATCATCAGAATTCCTCTCGTACTTCAAAACCACATTCTGGACACTTGTTTTGCATATGTATCTGCCATGTATGCAACTTAGTTAAATAATGAGTATATTTAGCATTGTTTTAAGTTCCTTCTGATGATACGAAAAAATTACCTCAAACTGCTGTTACATGATGCTAATGTTCTCCTTTTTTATTTTCCAGCTGTCTGGGGCAACTTTGTCAATATGAGGTAATGTATTGGTATTGAATATCCTTATCTGAAATAAAATTGTTACATCTATCACTGTATGTCAAGTAGGAAGAAAACAAGAGTGTCTTGAGCTGTTGCTGGATGGTTGCTAAGCAGCTGATACCATCCTTTAAATACAGTGTTTTCAATCACAGAGTGGCATGTGTCTGCTGTAATTCTCACCCAGGGTTTTCTGCCCTTCAGCATGGTCCCTTACACATGTTTTATCCTGGGAGATGGTTTAAGACAAGTTGCTTTGCATAGTTGAGCACATAGGCTGAAATTCTTCTTTCCTTCATCATAAACCTGACCCATATCTTAGAGACAATGCAGGCTATAGAACTGAAAAGTAGGAGATCATCTGCTTACCATAGTTGTGCTTCTGTGCCTAGAATTGGAGATGGTGTTTTGAGGACTTCACTCCCCACACTGCCCCACCCCTGTAGTTAATTGGGAGAGAATAGGGTGGTTTAAGTACTGAAAAGCAAAACATCCTGTGTTGTGTCCCCCATAATTTTTGCCCTTGGAAATAGGGTGGCATAACATATAAATGCAAACGATGCAGATTTCACAGTACTGCTGCTTACATGTGAGTGTCATGTAGGAATTTCACAAGGAAGTTGTGACTGGAAAAGAAGGTGAAGAGAATAAGCGGACACCATTCCTTGCAGCAAAGTCTTTGTGGATAGGGGACAGAATGTTTCACAGAATCTCAGAATGGCCAGGGTTGGAAGGGACCTCAAGGATCATGGATCTCCAACCCCCCGCCACACGCAGGGCCACCAACCTCCCCATTTAATGCCAGACCAGGCTGCCCAGGGCCCCATCCAGTCTGGCCTTGAACACCTCCAGGGACGGGGCATCCACAGCCTCTCTGGGCAGCCTGTGCCAGCACCTCACCACTCTCTGTAAAGAACTTCTCCCTGACATCCAACATAAATCTCCCCTCCCTCAACTTAAAACCATTTCCCTTTGTCCTGCAATGTTTTACCTCATTGTTCTGCTAGTGAAGGACTTAGTTACTGTTACCATGCTCCACTGGTGTGGAATGAAGGAAGTTTGAGGCAAGGTAAGAAAATCAGTGAATTTTCCGTGGGCTTTGATTTGCCCAGAATAGCTTTCTATGGGATGTGTTATTGTCCCAAGCTGTCCACTTTACCCTTCTTGCTGTTTCCCACCGTTTCTAGAAGCATTCAGCTGTTTGTCCAACAGCTTCTGAGCTGCTGCGGCTTGCAGACAGACTTATCATTTAAATTATTTGTTAACTCGCAGTCATCCAACTATGACAGTTCAGCAGCTGTTAGGTGTGCAGCTAAGCATTTCTGGAGGAAGGACAGGATCTCAGGTGTTTGAGGAGGACTGGAGGGGGGGGGGGGAGGTCACGGGATCCAGCACGTTGATTCCCTGATAAGCTATCCTTAGAAATTATCACCATCTTGTTTGGGGACACCCTTACAGAGCTATTGAGGGGAAAGCTATTTCTGAACATCTGATACTGATAATTAAAAAAGATGTTAGGAGGTAAGGCTTGTTAGTAACTAACCTGTTTTTAAATAAACAGTGGTTTGAGCTGTTTCTTTGGGGACCCTTTTGTTATTGGGAAAACATTTGAAGCGTTCACACCAATTTCTTAATGTTTCCTCATCATAAATTCTTACTATGTTAACTGGAGTGTTTTTACTTCACTATAAAAAAAGAAATGCAGTTCTTTGTGAAAAGATGATTCAGAGTTTGTGTGTTGCAGCCTTGAAATGTACTACGCTCTGATATGACAAAATTAATCTACTCATTGAGATTTTTGCCTCAGTAGTTTAACTGTACTGGCTTTAGTAACGGAGTTTTACAGAAGGGTATGAAGGGAATCGTTGCTCTGGCTTTGAATGGCGTGGCATGTGTGTACCTGCTTAACAAAGGGCCTTCTGTTTCCTTAGGTGTAATGACTGCAGGTCCCAAGTAAAGGAGCTCTGTTTTATTTGAAAGAACTCCATTTTAACTTGGATACCAATGAATCCTCTAGTATGCAAAAAATTAGTACTGTAAGGGTTGATAAATAATTCCCCTTTCAGAAGGTTTAGTTTGGGGGAGGGGAGGGAAAAAAAGAATTATGCAAGCTTGACGAAAATCACATAACTAGATTCAAGAGTTAAAATATTAAAATATTCTATGTTTACAGAAGTTCACTTAAGAATGAACACAGCTAATTAAGTTGCTTTACACAACAACAAGTCCACACAGATTTATGCAAGAAGCCAACTCCTAGGCAGTCCTGCGTTGTTACAGGTTACCATGACGTCTTTCATTCTTCTGTACAAGCCTGGCATCATTTCAGAGAAGTACTGTATTGAATAGTCACTGTTGCCCATCAGCTGATCACTTTAGAATAGTTTCAGTATAGGTTTTTTCCTTGTTCCTTGGAAGTTAAAATTCAAAGCTAGGAACATATGTTGGTTTGTTTGTTTGTTTGTTTTAATTAAAATTACAGTTGTGGCATTAAGAGAAAATGTTTTGTTAGCATGCAGTAAATGTGGACCCACAAAAAGTTATCTTAAGCATTCACATAGTGGAACTACACTTAAAAATATTACTACTGGCTCTCTCTCTGTGCAATGACTAGGCACTTTTGTACAGTTAAATTGTTTTTTGTTGGTAAAGTGAATCTGTCATCTTTTATTAGTTTTTTCCTATGGGTGTGGTTCAGGTTTTGCCAAACTTTGTGACAAGACTGTAACTGTTTTTAGTGGGAACTGAACCAACCACTTTCATTTTCTCTGTCTATTAAATAATATTTAGGAAAATATAAAGCTACTGTTTCAACAGAAAAGGTATAAGGTAGGTGCAGTGGAGCAAACATTGCTTATGTATAAATTGTGTGTTTGTTTTCTTGCCAACAGGTCTCTTCAGGAAAATGGAGATCAGAAGGTGGAAAGTAAAATAGAGGAGGTTAGTTTTCTAATGGTCTTTTGTTCTGCTTTAAAGACTCAATTTTGCTCATTTCATATTGAAAGAGATTATTTATCTAATTACTCTGTGCTCCACTAAAACAATTCAAAGCATTATACTTGTACATAACAGTATTTGAACTGTTATTCTTTGTAGTGGAGTTACTAACATAGACCTATGACTTTCAGCTGTTCATTTGTTTTTCATCTAAGCCTTTTTGGGGAGCTCTAGCAGTAGAGGTTGTCTCATTTGCTGCAGTGGCTTTGTAGATCCCTCTTGAGAACTGACTTGAGTTACTGAATGTTGGACATATGCAGATCCTTTCCTCTGTCCCCCTTCCAAAGTGCTTCAGTAGATATTTGGAACCTCACAAATATGTTTTGCTTTGTTTTCAACTAATGAACAAATGTAGCTGTGTTTGATAGCTGAGACTAGTTTGAACTATAAATGCCTTAAGGACAAGAGCTGGCAATTTCTAGACTAGATATGGTTATTGAACATGGTGGTGGTTCAGAAATTCTGTACCAGAACCTCTGAACTTCAGTTTCATCCTCAGTTTGTTCTGAAATACTGTGAAAGTTTACAAACACTCCTTTTTCAGGATGCTTTTAGACTTCCTATATAATAGCAATAAAATAATAGGTATAAATGTATTTGAGGTGAGTATTTCCACTACTTTCTTGTATGTTTGTGTGTGATTATACTAATTTACTCTGATCTACATAATCTCTTGGGTTCCTACAATTCCTGTAGATGCAGTGAAAAGCTTACTGCAGTTGCTTAAGATCAGGAGAAAGACTGTTCTGAGGTCAAGGCTTCTGCATTTTCTTTTTTTTTTTAATCTGGAAAACATTGCAATTCTGAAAATCACAGTTGTTTAAGAATGATTAAATACTTGAAATTTGCTGGGTAGATCAGTGCTGCTTCCCTGAGAAGTCAGGCACCTCTGGTTCTTGCTTTTAGAGCTTTGGCTGTATAGTACTTATCTGAATGAGTATGATATTTTGGGAGCTGTTTGCTGTTCCACAGAGCTAGATGCTTGAAGAGTAAAAAACAATAGTGTATTTCCTCTGGACACAAACGTGAAGCTTATTTCAGTTCATTTCTTAATTTCCTGAGTTATTTGGCTCTAACTGGCAGTTATTGTAGAAAACAAATAGGGGTTGATATGTATTACTATTTAATACAATTTCAAGTGTTGACCTTCTGATAGCTTTCCATTTACATATGATTGTAGATCGTAAGTCTGTTGTTGAAACTTGGCTGGACTGTTAGAAATTCAAGTCTTGTAATAAAGTACCTGAAACAGATGCTGACCTAGGTGCTTTTCATTGAGTGCAGTGAAAATACAAACAGAAACAGTAGTAGATGAGCTCTATTTTTTCCATCCACTTTCCTTTTATTGATTTATTTTTTAATTATTTAATTATTATTTAATTTATTTTTTAAAAGGCCTAGACATATTTTACATTAAGTGTTTTTCAAGTGTGGTGTTTCTTTAATTTCATGTGTTTTGAGAGAGTTACAGCTACTGCTCTGGAGCTAATGCTTCTGTGTTTATTTCTGTTTACGTCAAGTAGGAATCTTAATATTAGATGTTCTTATCCCCAAGACTGTGGTACTCATAACCTTGGATGCTTGTTTGAGCAATTGCTTTACCTCTGAATATGCTTTGTTTTCAGTGCTGTGCTAAGGGATTTCATGCTATCAGATTTTTTTTTAATGAAAATGATTTAAGGATTTTTGACATGAAGAATAATTTGAGATACAAATTTCTAGGAGTGTCTTCTCTGAAATTCTTAATTAAAGACTGTTTGCCAATGATTTTTTGCTCCGAAGTAACTCTGTGTGAATGTTTTGCGATGTGAATCTTGTCTGTTCTTCAAAGTTTAAATATTACTCATTTGTTTTAGGCTGTTGCACCTCTAAGGGAGAAAATCAAAGATCTAGAAAAAAGGTACGTCATCTTTTCTAAGACTGGGAATCGGTTAAAAAGCACAGTTTCTGCTTTGTAGCAGTCAGTTCTGTAACTTGTAGGCTTGAGATTCATGTTTTGCTTATGCCCTCAATATTTTTCAATTTTTATCATGCTTAAGTGAGGGTGGGCCCTTGAATGCCAAAGGACATTAATACTGAAGATAATCAGGCTGACTGAATCTCACTGAAGTAACTGTGAGTGCTGAATTCTGTTAAGCACAGATCCTTGAGGGAGCATGCAGGTTTTAGTACTGTTGGTGAACAGCTACTGTAGTTACCTAAGTTCAGTACAAACGTGTGCTGAAATGTACTGGTTTCAATTACAGAAAGCTGGAAATGTTTCCCATACTTGTGATCATTTACCATGGTTCAGATAAGCTGCAATGATTTGCTTGTGAATCTTTGTGCACGTGCTTTGGATAAGCCCAACACACTCATTTTTCTTCGGACTTGTAAGAGAATGTGACTGCTTGCATTAAACTAGATAACACAGCAGAGGAAAGCAGATGAGCTTTTTGATGAATTGCAGATGTTAAACGTGGAGGACTTCTGTGCTGTAGTTCCAGGAGCACCTTAAACTCATGAATTATTTTTTTTTAAATAATAAGATTTTCACTCCCTTGCCCTGTCTGTTTTGTCTATTCTGTAATGTCATTTCCTCCCTAGGTGAGAATGCTGCCTTACAAGGGGCTAAATCTAGCCTTTTCTAGGCAGTGCCACTAAGCCTGATCAGTTTCATATGGTGTACTAGTGGTGATGTGCTGTTCCTCTGGTGCAGGATGACATTGCTCTTGGTCAGAGGCGTGCTTGACCGACCCAGTGTTTGGAGCTTTGTCTTGTCAGTGAGAAGTTGACCCTTCTCCCTGCTATTTCTGTGGTGTAACAACCAACCAAACAAGAAACAACAAAAGCAAAAATATGGAAGGGGTCACTTATGATACTACTACACCAATCATAATAGTGAAATTATGAAGACATGAGTTCAGGTTAAATTTCTTATGTACTCTATCTGTTAATTGACTCATTTAACGTTAACTGATAGCCAGTATATTTTCAGTTTCACTTGTTGGTAGTTCAGGTATTTCCTTCTGCCATTGTGGTAGGAGTGTCTGATCTTTTTTTTCTAATTAGTACATTTTTTCCAAATGAATAATGAGTTGTTAGCTGCAACCATTAAGTTGGAACTTCTCAGGAGCCATCAGACAGCTCATTCCATTTTAAGTAGCATGTGCAGTGTATTGCTGGCTCTTGCTACAAATGTCTAGCAGTGAGCAGAAAGAATCAAAATATATTTTACCTCTGTAAGAACTGAAAATATAATTCCATTTTCACAAAACATGGGCTGGTAGGGCTCATATCAAAACAGAGACTTACTGTTTTAAGGTTTCGTTAAACAGTGCAGCTGCTTGCTTCTGTTGGCACAACTGCATGTGAGGTGTTGCTGCTAATAATTTTTAAATGTTGCAACTACATAAAGTGACGGTATGTAACTACTCACTCATCAGCCTGAAGGCTGATCCTGCTTGAGAAACGTATTCTGTAATTTCACTTGTTATTTGGTTGTTTGTTTTGTTTGTTTGTTTCACCTTATTAGCTGATTAAAATCTGTAAGCAAGCCACCTTCTTGCTTTTGGGAAGCAGATAAGTCAAGAATTCCTCATTTCATAACAGAAGGCTGTTTAACAAGCAAAAATTGGAAAGTTTTTATTAATAAATAGCACAGCAAAAAGCATTACTGGGCTAGTGTATTCATCAGTGCATTAGGTCAAGGTAAGCGTGAGTTCTTGCCCAATGATGAGTGTTCTGTTCCGTCAGCTCTGGACTCCTTCAGGCTGCCTCCAAGCCATTGCTGGCCTAATAGAAGGTGCAAGAATGGTTGGGAAATCCCTTTGTCAGCAGTGTCACTTCATGCCAGGATGATGTAACCTGACCTTAAAAGTGGAAGAGTCTGATTTGTATATCAAATTATTTGACACTTTTTAAAAATAACTTCATAAAATTTCAAGGTGTCTTTTTTTATCAGTGGATTTGCCCTTCTTTCACAGGAAGGCTTTACTTGTCTGTATTGTGCTTATGCGCTGCTATTTCTCATTGCTTGGTCTTAAATCAAAGAATTGAGGTTACTTCTACCAACCCCTGTAGCAATACAAGGCAAGTGTTGGTAGCTTCTGATTTTTAGTCTTCCAGTATGGGTGATGTTTGAAGATTCTGCTGCCATATTTCCCCTATCTATGAAACTGAAAATGGCTTTTACTCTAGGATGAAAAAATTGTCATAAATACAGAAGTATGTATGCTTTGTCTCTGAAAAATTCCTGTTGGGCCAGTACTGCAGGGTATAACCAGAGGAGACGATTCAGAATCAGAGGTGTAGAGTCAGTGTAGAGGTGTGTAAAAGAAAATGTAATCTCAGTGTGAATTGCTGACACAAATGCTTTTTGCTTGCTACAACCAATTGTATCTCATGTGGACTGCCTGGAGGAGAAGAGTAACTGTAGTTTCACTTCTGGCCACTCTCATATTTAGCTAAGAGTAACTTTAACCTTTGAAATATTGCCAGGACTAAAATGCTACTTCCTTTAAAAATAAGGTAATAATTCACATCTTTTTACATCTTCATTTGGAGAAATTTGCCATATACAGAGTGCCAGCCAGTGGGGAGGGTGAAGAAAGAAGTTGCATGATTGTACATCCATATAAGCATTTGTGGTTCTGAGCATCAATTTTGAAATTGGGAGCACCTAAAAAACAAATGTTATAGTTTCATTCTTAGGATATTTTAGTTCTGATTGAGTTCTTTTGCAAAAAAAAAAAAAAAAAAAAGGCTCAAAACAATTGAAGTGCAAATGGTTTGCATACCTTTAAAATAATGACAGTGCAGCCGGTTTTTGAGAAGAAATTTGAGATTAGCTTTCATACTGAATAAAATTGAGCATTTTTTGTTTTTGTTTTTTTTTTTTTTTAAGTTGAAGCATCATAAAGAGTTTCTTCAGTGCTCTGCTTGTAAGCATGATACTGATTATGTAGAAACTTTAAGTATACTTGTTTGAGGTCAATGTGCTAAGTTAACAGAATTTTCTTTTTTTTCAGAATTTTTTAATAAATTGCTTGCTTTTTAAAGTTTCAACTATTAGAAGCTGAGTGAATCACACTAGACAATCAGTTAAACAAAAGTTTAATGTGCTTCTTCCAGCTTATGTATTTTTTCTTCTTTGTTTTGGAATGTTCTTTAGTTTTACCCAGAAATATCCACCAGTGAAATTTTTATCAGAAAAGGACCGTAAAAGAATCCTGGTAAGTTTGTATTTACTCAGGGGTTGTGCTTGGGAAATAAGAGTTCAGTAGAATGTGATCAGTTTACACACACAAAGTTGTGAACAGGAGGAAAGTAAAATACTTCTATTATCATACGTGCTGCACAGAGTTTGGGCTAATGCTTCACATACCCACTCTGATGTGCTCAAACACAGAACATGGGTATTAGACTTGGGCTGTGGTTTGGAGGTTTGACTTGATTAATCTACTGTACTCTGCTTCTGACATCATAGGCGTGCATTCCTAAATGATCTTTGTGTTCTCAGATGTGTTAAATTTGTAGACTGGGAAACTTCTTTTGCGCATCAAGGTTGTGTGATTTGAATTGGACACAATCTAGTCATAGGGCTGGAAGTCTGCAGTGCTGTTAAGGAGGTGTAGTTAAACTTAAGGAGAGTTCATTTCCCTGTTATTTTATCTGTTGTTTGTTATTTTGAAGCATCACAAATGTTTCAGGGTGGAGAAGGAAGGAAGGAAGGTTAAGTCAGGACAAAGAAATTCAAATTTCATTAGTTCAGTTTAATTTCATTCATTTATGACAGCTTGAGGAAGATAGATTTGTAGGCTGTTTCTTTGTTGAAATTGAGCTGGACAATGGGGAAAGTAGCATAGAGCCTTACTCTGAAAACTCTTTAGTTACTCAGGCCTGCAACTTGTAACAGTGTCATCTTAAGGTTCATTTAGAGTGAGTAGGTGTTCATAAGAAAAGTATCAGTGTATGCTGATAACAGAATCACAGAATGGCCTGGGTTGAAAAGGACCACAATGATCACATGATTCAACCCCCCTGCTTTGTGCAGGGTCACCAACTATCAGACCAGGCTGCCCAGAACCACGTCCAGCCTGGCCTTGAATGCCTCCAGGGATGGGGCATCCACAGCCTCCTTGGGCAACCTGTTCCAGTGTGTCACCACCCTCTGTGTGTAAAATAGGTTATAGAGCTCTTAATACTGAGTTTTAAACCTCACCACTTGAAGGTACTGGATGGAGAATAGAAGGTGTTGGAAAGAGTGTTTCTGCTGACCTAGAGATAAATTTTTGGTGTCTGCATATTGTAGAGATTAAATTACTACAGGGAAAGCTGCCCAAAAGCATGAATGAGTCATAGTCACAGTCATGAGATATACTTGTTTCTTCTATATTACATTTGGGAACTACTTCAAAGTAAGCTGCAAGCTTAAGTGGGCAGTTTTATTTAGAAACTTGCTGTTATCATGTAATAAAAATGTTCTTCTGAGTAGTTAAAAGTCACCATATAGAGAACTTGTGGAAACTGAATTTTGTCAGAGTAAACAAGAATTGGCAAGCCAAATGAAGCTTGGTAGATGACTTGCTACATATTTTGCTGACTTCCCTATATTATTCTAAATTCTGATTTTTTCCCTGACCACAAACTCTGACTGCAACCTGCAGATACCTGCAACACTGGCATGATCAGACAACAATTCTAGCAGCCCTTTGCTAAAACTACATATCTGTTTGCGAATAATTTTAGTAGGGTTGGTGTCTCAGTTAAGATGAGGTACTCTGGGACTTTGATTCAAAGGAACTGCAGTCCATTAAACTTCATCCTGTGTGTGTTTTATCTAATTTTGTCAGTCCTCTGAAGTGACCAGCCACAGGCTATCTTATACCAGAGAGAGAATTATGCAGTATTATGGATGAAAGGGCTGACATAAGCTCAGTCTGTTGTGCATTCTTTTGTGTGTGTGTGTTTTTAGTGTTCTTTCTTTATGAATTCAATATTTTAGACCAGTAGAAGCACAGAATAATTTGATGTAATTTCCAAATGGGACATTAGATGTTCTGAATCTGACTGCAGACAACAGAAATGAACCTGTCTAGTAAATAGACAAGTATTTAAGTGCCTCGATTAAAGAAAATTTAGTAATATTTGTGCTTTGCAGTAGATGCTGAAGTTACAAAGCATATTGGCGCTCTTAAATAATTAAGTACATGTTTTTTTAATGAGGTCTTACTAAAGAATGTCTCTTTAAGCCCCAGGTGCTAATGCTTCAGTTCTGATATGGAAATGATTCATGTACAGTATATGATTTTGGAGATTAATATGTCACTGTGATTTGCAGGAAGTCATATTTAGAAATGAAGTATATTAACCTTGCTTTTGTAAGTGATTACAGGAAGGTTATGCAGAGAGCTCCAGTGAAAAATTATCTTTTCTTTTTTTAACATAGCCTCAAGTAATGATAAGTAATTCATACAGTTCTTTACTTTTCCAGGGGAAATTCAGCTCCTTTTCCAGGTAGTTCATTATCTAATACCTATGGAAATTATATGTTAATAAAGCTAATACAGTTCTATTATAAAACTAGAGCTTGAGTACTTGGAACTTCTTTCCTAAGAAAATTGGCTTGTGCTTTTTTTTCCACTCCTTTTTCCCTTTTGTTTGCATACAGTGTGAAAGGGTGCTGCAAAACAGTGCTTGCTTTGGCTAGGAGATGGGGAAAGAATATAGCTTTTGATGTTTTGCTACACTGAATATAGATTACAAACAGAATTTGTCTTCTTTAGAAACCTGGAAGTAGAAATAGTGGGAGGGAATTTTCATAGGCCTTAGTTGAAGGAATAGAATTACGGAATCTTCAGAGTTAGAAGACACCTTTAAAGATCATCTTGTCCAACTCATCTGCAATGAGTGGGCATCCACAGCTAGATCAGGTTGCTTGGAGCCTGGTTCAGCCTGGCCTTTAAAGTCTCCAGGGATGCGGCAGCCAGCACCTCTCCGGGCAACCTGTTCCAGTGCCTCACTACCCTCACTGTAAAAGAGTTTATATCCAACCTAAATCTCCCCTCTTTATGTTTGAAATCATTTCCTCTTGTCCTGTTGCAACAGATCCTGCTGAAGGGTCTGTTCCCTTCTTTTCTATAGCTCCCTGTTAGATGCTGAAAGGTCTCTGTCAGGTGTTCCTGGAGCTTTCTCTTCTCCAGGCTGAACATCCCCAGCTCTCTCAGCCTGTCCTCACAGGAGAGGTGTTCTGAATCATTTTTGTGACCCTCCTCTGGACACATTCCAACATATCCACATTTGTCCTGTTCTGAGGATTCCCCATGTGGATGCAGTACTCCAAGTGAGTACTCACCCTCACAGAGTACAGAGACAGGATCTCCTCCCTTGACCTTCTGACCCCACTTTTGATTTCTAATAGATTCATATCCTCTACAGGAAATGTTGGTCCTGATCACCACAAAAAGACAAACCCCTTAGAACATGCAGTAAGGCTGCCAGTTGTGGAATTCCAAGTCAGGATAAGCTTATGACAATAGATTTTGTGTGTTCATTTTTCCTCAGTTATTGCTCTTCTTTCCTTGCTCCTAGCATTCTGCTGTCTCTTATGGGATAGTGGGAGCCCCAAGATCATTGCTTTCTTTTAAAGAGGGCTACTCCTAAATCCTCTTTCTCTGTTGTATTTGTCAAGAAACTGAGTCACATATCCAAATCTCATGCAGGGAAGCACAGACAAATGCAAAAGAATACCAAGTAGACCAACTGAATGTTTCCTTTATTAACTTGGTACTTATAATACCTTTGGCAGTAATTGTCTTGAACTTTGAATATGGAGAACAGCGTGTGGGAAAACAAGAGTTAGAAAGATGTATTTTAGAGAAGAAATGTCAATATCTTTTCTTTTCTTTTTACTTTGTTAGCTTTGTTTCTTTCCTGATTTTAAAATCTGAAAAATTGTTCTCATCTGTTGCTTTTTGTGGGTTTTTTTTCAGGACGGAGGGGGCAGGATAAATGTTTAGGCTTTGATTAACACAAAGTGAAAGAACTTTGGGCATCTACATCCTTCTACACACAGTACTTTGTCATCACAGCACTCCATCCATGTGTTTGATTGCTGTTTAACAGCTTCACCATGTCCTTATATTTGGTTAGTTGTCACTGCAACTGAAGAGTGGAAATCAATAGCTGAATCACTTTTCCAAAATACGAATTTTATCGTGCAGTCATACAGTGTATGTTGATGCCACACTGGCCTTTTACCTTTGTTCCTTCAGAGTGTTTATCTGTATGTGTTCATGAAAGGGCAGAGGAAGTAATTCCTTTCATGTTTGTGTGGATGTATCACACAACTTGCAGTACTACTACTTGCAATGCTGACTGCTTGAATATTGTGTTAGCGGTTTGTTTTTCTTCAGTGTTGTTTGCTCTTACAAATTAAAGTGCGCAAAGGAGAAAAAAAATTGCTTCCTTGATTTCTTTTCCTTCTGTCATGGAAGAAGAGCAGAAGATTTTAAATGATTTACTTCTGCTTGTTGGAGCTACTGATGTGTGAGGCTGAGAACAGAATGTTAGGATGATTTTAGCAGCTTTCAGATGATAGGCCTTTCACCTGTGTGATGTTAAATAATTTGTAGTACTTAGGACACCCAATGTGTTTTCCATTTAATCCAGACAGAAGCTGGATTTAATATTTCTGGTATTACACAAAAATAATGCAAACTTCTGTCATCGTTTTTTTTCCCCTCAGAGATGGAGAATTCTTTTTTCTGGGTGTATTCTAGATCTTGCTATGACGTAAGGGCACAATCCAATTTGTAGGGAAAAAAAAAGAGTAAAGGAAAATAATCTAATCTAAGAGTTTTTGCTGACTTGAGTAGTTAGCTGAACTTTCAGGTTGAAAGTGATGAAGCATATGTCTCTCAAAATTTTAGATACCCTAAATATTGGGTAAAAAAGTTGAACATGGAAATGGAGTTGTTTCCCCTGGGGTAAGCAAGGATCTGAAAGCTACTGTTCTTCTGTTTTCATGCTTGTAGACTTTGTCTGGTGTTTCTGTAAAAAGAAAAAGAAATTTATACCAACTGTCCTAACGCAGATAACTGGAGGAGCAGGGTTTGTGGGTTCTCATCTTACTGACAAACTAATGATGGATGGCCATGAGGTTACAGTTGTGGACAACTTCTTTACGGGCAGGAAAAGAAATGTGGAGCACTGGATTGGTCATGAGAACTTCGAACTGATAAATCACGATGTCGTTGAGCCCCTGTACATTGAAGGTGAGTAGCCACTGCCTTGGTATCTGCACTTGGCTGTGCTTTATGTCGATAAGCACGTTTGTGAAGAAATGAAGTTTATGTGCTGATTTCTGGATTGATCTATTACCTGTGTAATTTGTTTATTGTTCTAAATTCTATGAGCAGTGTGGGCAGAGAGCTGAAGAACTCTTGTCTTTGAAATCAGTTCTTTTCAATCAGAATGTTCATCCTTTCTGATTGGGTGCGAGAAGGAAATGTTTAATATCTCCTTCATGTGATTGGTCCTGTGAGAAGGCAGGTTGGCAAAAGATCAGTCTGTCCCATCTGTTGTTTCATATCCCTTTGTGTGTGCACGTGCTCACATACACAGAATCTGGATCTTGATTTGGCATGGACTGACAAGCTTAATCTAAAGACTGTGGATTGCATACCTCCTGTAGAGGAATGTAAGCTCTTTCATAGAGCAAGTCAGCTCGCTTTTCTGAGTTAGCTTCCATTTTTTTTCTATGGAAGACAATGTGCCTTGTTTAGTTATGAGCATTCCTCTGCCCATAGGTTAGGAAAATGTCAGCACTAAATTCCTACAACAACAAAGCAAAAAACATTTTAATTCAAACATATAGGAGTAACTGATCCTCTGAACTGTCATAAAGCATCAAACTGATATGCCAGCTTGTAAGACAGCTATTTAAAAAATACTTATGCATATTTAGGCTTTGAGAATATATCAGTGTATGATGAATCAGCGATAAAGTTATTCTAATTATGCTGGAGTTTTGGTGATTTTAGTCTATTCCTTATGTTTTTGTAGCAATCTAGTTGTTTGTTGGTTGTTTTTTGTTTCTTTGTTTTTATTTGGAACAAAAAGTGAATCTGAGGCTGTAATTATTTCAGTTATTACTCAAGCTGTATTCTCGTGGGCCAAATTTCACAGGAAAAATCTATAGTAAATGCATCTCCTGTTCTATTGCTTGTGATGAATTCCTGACACTGCTGCTGAAACAGTTTTGCAAATGTGTTCCTTCTCTGTTCTGATAATGCATTGGTTCAGTTACTGTCTGTTACTTTACTTGAAATTTGTGTTTTTGCTCACAGGATAATAGGACTAAGATCTTATTAATTGGCTCCAGGTGGTAGTGGCTCATACCACATTGGTTTGTCAGCTTTCCTAATCTTTCCTCCATTACTTTTGTTCTGGCACTTGAGAACTTTTCAGAGAATTATCAGCAGTTTCTCAATTACTAGGCACAAAAAAAAAAAGGAATCATGTGGTCCTTTCGCTACCTGTCCTATGTTCTGTGTAATTAAGATACCAATTCTCTATTGTCTGATGATAGCTAGCTGTAATGTATTTCAGCGTTGTAGCTTATTGAATTTCTTCTCTTACTCCAACAACTTAAATGTAAGCTGATGTGGGTAAATATTAAAACCAAATAGACTAAGTATTAAGAACAAAATAAGATTATAGTATGGTAACGTGGTGAAGTTTTGTTAAAGTTTAAAAACACAACAAAGAGTTTTGTGCCCAGGAAGGAAAAGCTGGGGTGAGGAGGATGGGTAGGGAGTTATTGCAGTAGATTAAAAAGTTGTTGTTTTCCTTCTGACATGGATCCATAGCTCTTAATTTAGTCCCAGTTAGTCCTTTTCATTTGAAAATGGAAATTATTATGATGGGAGAAGTCTTGAGAAAAGGAGGTTAGTATTTAAAGAATTCCTATTTATATGCTGCACTCTTTGAACAAGGTCATGTAGGGATGTTTAACGCTTAAATTCCAGAGAGAGTAATATGTACTTTATTTTGGAAGGAGACTTCATTTTTGATCTAGGAAGATTGATCTTTGTGTTTTTAATATGAAAAGTGAGTGTACTCTCAGGGATACGTAGCTTTCTCTAAATTTCTTAATGATTTTTTTTAACGCCATAGTGAGTCATAAATACAGTCTACCTTGTGTGAGTCATTAACTTGATCTGAATTGTCCAGAGACAGTGATAAATGGTCAAAATGCAAGTTTCATTTCTTAGCCCTGTGGCTGTTTACTTCAGTGCTGAGTGACTTTATGCAGTAGAATTTCTGTTGCTATAGCATTTAGGGAAGATATCAGCAGAAATTGTACAGGGACACTTAGCTTTCATTTGTGCTTTTTCAAGGTGAAAAACAGAGGTACTGAATTTCTTAATGGAATGAAAGTACTTGAAGGGCAAGAAATAGAAAATCCGAAAATAAAATTTCTGTGAACTTTTTTTGTTGTATTTGAGTTGTGTGTTCTTAAACTACCTGGGATTTTTCTAGTGTCAAGGTTTAAACCACTGATAGATTTGGGCTTTTCTAGTCCAACAAAATAATTTTCATTTCTAAAGGGTGAGGTATAGAGAAAAGAATCTCTTTATTATTTTGTATTGTCTGGAGGAAAAAAAAAAGTATGGAAATTCACCTTTGTTTGACTTCCTACCTCTGATTCTTTATATTCTGTAACATTACTTGAGAGTGCTTTGGCTCATGTTACTATAAACTTTAGTGTGAAAATTCATAGATACAATTTGGAGAACAGAAGAGAATGAATGCTTGAGCTGATGTCACTGTGACCTATCCCGCTTCTTGGCAATAGAGTTGTGTTTAAAACTACCAAATGAAGTTTGGGATTGAATGTATAAAGGGCAGAAATAATGCACTCAGTTTTCATAGTGACTTGAGAATAGAATCACAGAATGGCCTGGGTTGAAAAAGACACAACGATCATCCAGTTTCAACCCCCCTGCTATGTGCAGGGTCACCAACCAGCAGACCAGGCTGCCCAGAGCCACATCCAGCCTGGCCTTGAATGCCTCCAGGGATGGGGCATCCACAGCCTCCTTGGGCAGCCTGTTCCAGTGCGTCATCACCTTCTGTGTGAAAAACTTCCTCCTAATATCTAACCTAAACCTCCCTGTCTCAGTTTAAAACCATTCCCCTTTGTCCTGTCACTATCCACCCTCATTAAGAGCCATGCCGCCTCCTGTGTATATGCTCTTTTCTCATTTCTCAATAATGTTGACTATTGTCAACACTAGCATAGGGAAAAATGTTTTTGAAACTTTTAAAATGTATTTTTGACTTTTTTTTTCTCATCCACTGTGGTCTGTTTTTTTGCTATGAAACGTTGTTCTGCCTACATAAATGGAGCAGGACAGCCAGATTAGAAGTGGAGTTATAAGATTATAGTCATACCCTAAATGGGCATTTTAAAGCTGTTAGTATCACTGTCTTCATGACTGAGACGTGATTATCAGCTGCTATTGTGCACAAACATCTAGTTTGCCGACACTCTTAAAGATGCGTGCAAGAGCTCTGCTCAGCTTGTTTAGTACAAGGTGAATGTGGAAAGAGTCCAGCTTTGTCTCCCCAAAACATGTTATATGAATATTATAATAAATGAACAATAAAAATTAACACAAATATAAGCGCATAGAAACTTGAGGTTAGTTTCAATTCAGCTAAACACTTCAAATGGAATAAGTGCAGTTTCTCTCATGTTTCTGGTTTTTGAGCTTCTGTTTACTTGACACGTTTGTAGTTGAGTAATTTGTGTGTTCCTTTCCTTGGGAAGAATCTTGCCTTTAGGAGTTCTAAACTTGCCTTCAGTTGTCACAAAGTAATCCAAACTTGTACATGGCAAACATACCTTCTGGATTGTAAGCCTTTCCTCTTTACTTAAACCTTTCCTAGTTACTCGAAGCTTTGCACATTCTTTCGCAGGCTCATTTTCAATTAATTGCACTGTGGCTTAATTGCAAAGCCAGCTCAAGAGTTTTCAGTCGTGCAGTTGAATGTTACAAAACTTTTTGTTTTACCTTACCCACAATAAGCAAAAAAAGGAAGAGAAGTGGAGGTTGTTTGCAAGGTGCGTTTGTTCCTGTCCTCCTGTAGCAGAATGTATCAGACGTTTGAACAGTTAATCCTCTGAAAAGAAGCACTAACTACTCTGACTTTAGATAGCTTTCGTTTGAGGAAAACCTTCAGCTGCCTGCTGGCTTTAATACCTGCCAGCTTTGTTTGTGCTACAGCACACAGCGTTTGTAGTCAAGCCCGGTAGAAGAGAGATTTCCCCCCCCCTGTGCTTTTTCTGTTTGTTTGAGCACTTCTTGTAAAAGAAGGTGGGGGGGGAAGAAGAAAAAAAAAGTTGTACAATTCTAAGTGTTTTTGTATTTTATTTGCACTTGTTTCTGGCTAGCAATGGCCATTTGGATAATGTTACGCCTGACTGTATCTTGATGCAGAGAAAGGAAAGGTAGATTGTAGCACTGCTCCTCTGAATCGCCTTGAGCCTTTATAGGAAATGTTCCTTTAAGAGGTGGCTGTGCATTGAAAATTCAGCATGTGTTTTAAAATGAATTGCAAAAAGATGATGGATGAAGGTAGAGAGGCAGGAAAGTGTTCACTTCTCCTTTGACAGCATAGGTCTAGACAGTAATTTATTCATCAGTGCTTTTGAAGTGATGTTTTCACTTTGCAAACGTTTCACTAAAGCCTTGTTGAAAAGTAGACATAGAAGGGGTTGTAAAGGACTGAGTGGAGAGGAACAGCATAAAGCTAGGATGACAGTTGGAGTCTGGTGGCAGCTGGTGACTTTACTTGTCACATCCTTTCCTTTCTCTGAGCCACCTTGTTGGCAGCAGTGTTGATGCTGCCAAGAGCAATAGTAAATAGCTTCTCCAACTGCTGTTCTTTTTGAAATTCATTGGTGAATATATACTGACTTTTCTGAGGGCCTGTTACAAAGCCAAGTTTGAGCTGATGTCTGGTGTGCTTGCTTCTTTGTATCAGATTCTATTTATGATATCTGTATCTGTCTTCTGAAGTACCTCAGTAGAGAAGATTGCTATGCTTGTTTTTGAAATAATCTGTTTTATTTATATGTGGATAAGTATCTGGAAATAAATGAATAAATGTGACTACTGGATAAGTAGCCAGCAAAGTAGAATTCATTTAGCTTAAGGTAGAAATAAACAGAGGCTGAGAAAGGTGGAGAGAGAAATTCTCAATTAGTTATATAGAACTTTGAACTTAAAATCTGCAGAAATAAGAGTCCTTGTTTTTGATGTAGTCTTTACAACACGTGGTATAACAGTCTAGCTTAGTTACACTAGGCTCTATTTTTGCTGTTGTGTGGAATGTGCATTTCTTGACAGTAGTTTGAATCTTTGTGTTTCTACAGGCCTCAGTGACAGAAATGCAGTAATGTAAATTAGTTAAGATTGGGGCTAGCATTAATTACCTGTACAATCTCTTGCCAGGACGCAAGCTGTCTTACTTTGAATTAGACTAGACAGCAGTATACCTTCACTGATTGTAAATAATATCCGATGTGATGGTAAAATAGATTCTGTAACTTGAGGGTGTGGAATATCTAATGGGAATGGCAGTATTTTAAGTGAAAAATCTCCATCTGAAAAACAGATGTTTTAACATTGTCTATGTATGATACTGATGTAATTTTGTGTTACTGAAAAGCATGTCTTGCTGTGGCTTACAGCACAAGTTTGCAAACACATGATGTATAGCATATGAGCTCCAGTGTTAGGAAATGCAGGAAGAATACTTGCTTTTCAACTCTTACACTTCCTCTTTCCATATATCACATAGAAAAATATTAATGCTTCCTTTCCTCCTTTCTATGGCTTCCTGTAGTGGACCAGATCTATCATCTAGCATCTCCTGCTTCACCTCCAAATTACATGTATAATCCTATAAAAACGTTGAAGACCAACACTATTGGGACATTAAACATGCTGGGTGAGTAGAAATCTTTTTTCTTCTTACTTAACGATGTTACATTTTAATATAATCTAGATAGAGTTCATGGGGGGGCGGGGGGGGGAGAAGGACAGTGTGCATGAGTCAAGAGCACTAAACAGGTTGCTTCTTTAAGAGCAATGGGTGTTTTTTTTCTCTCTTAGAAAAGTTGTTGTATTTTTCCCTTAACTATACCTGCAGGTGAGCTCTGGCAACATGGAAGCTCAACTAGCAAAGCAGCAGAACTTCCATGCCTGTAACTCAGCTATGGAGTAATACCTATGCAGTGATTACAGAAATCACAAGAACAGCTAAGAGCCTGAACTATGTGAAACTGCATACTAGATTACAAGGCAAAATTTGCAGTTCTTTCTGTTGATTTTGGTGCTGAGAATGAGCTTGTAAAAAAGCATTTATTACTTTTTCCTCTCATCTTTAATCCATTTGGCATATGCTGCAACTCGTACTAGCTGTCAGAGATCCTGACTGAGAATGAGAGGAAAAAAAAACTGCTGGACTCTATTCCATCTCTCATTTGGTATGCAAGTGAATTCAATTAAGATGATTTAGATGCAATGTGATATCAGACATTCGTACAGCATAGAGTGATTTCTTTGAGTGGCCATATTAACTTGCAATCCATAAGGTCACTGATATGGTGAGCAGAGTAATCTCAAGAGTTGGGTACCGTCATTCAGGCTGTTTAACAGGGCAGTAACTACAAGTAGTAGGAAGAAAACGTTTTTGTCCTATAACGTGTTCTGTTCAAGTTTGTTTATATAATCTAGCTTTCTGTTTCATTAGCCATGGTACAGTGTGTTGTTTCAAGATTCTCATTTAGTATCTGGAATGATTTATGATTTCTTGATCTTTACTTAGGTGTGATATTTTAAGTTATTTGGTCTTAGTTCAGTTTAACTTTTAGTTCCAGCACTGAACACAGCACACGTGTAGATGTTCTGCTGTTTCTCAAGTCTCCTAGCTTGAGATTAAGAGCTACAGACATGATTTACAGCTAGATTTATCTAGTTAGAGAAATTGAATTTGCTTTCAACGTAGCACAAACCGGGAACACGCTAAAGCAGTTAGTGTCACTGAAAGGCTCTTGTGCTTCTTCAAGTATGTTCTTTCACTGTTTCCCAAAATTTAGGGTTAGCCAAACGTGTTGGAGCACGACTGCTGCTGGCCTCTACATCAGAGGTGTATGGAGGTAAGAATAAGTGTTTAGAGCTCTTGAGATGTAAACACTGAAGGGTATTTACATGCCTTTAGATGAACAGTAGATATTTGTCACTGTCTTAGCTGGATTTCTTCTTCAGATGTACTTATCAATTAAAAATGAATTTGTAATTGCTTTAAGTCTCTAGTCAGAATGGTGGAAGAAGGGTCAGACTGCTGTTTGTTAGTTTTCTTTGTCTTTTTTTTGACTTTTTTTTTTCAAAGGCAGTGTTGTGTAGGGAGTTTACAAGTGCTTCATAGAGCTGCACCTGAGAGAAAGGAGGCAAACTGTGCTGATCATCCAGGTTGCAGAACCTTTTGGTACTTGTGTAAAACTCCTGCCAGCTTTTCCAGTCGTGTAAAAACTCTGCATTTTTTCATTGCTCTGTGACTCTTGTATGGCATTAATTCATCCGTAATCGTGTCTGTGAGCAGCATTAAGAACTGGAAGGAGTTTATTAGAATTATCAAAGTTTTTTCATTAGCCTATAACATTTGAAAATTCCATGGTAATATATGCAAACTTCAAACCCATTTAAAAAGGAAAAGGCAGCATAGATCAGTAGCAACATGAGGAAATGTAACAAATGACTGATTGTATTTAACCCTCTGTTCTCGGTCTCTTATTGGAAAGCCATTGAAGGCTGTGGTTTACCTGTACTCTGTTATCTTAGTAGAAGCCTGTGTCTTCTGTAACTGTTGTTTACATAGTTGTAGTGGATATACTTTTAATGAATTATGTTGAAACTTGGTGGGTTTTAAATATATAACTCAGAGATGTTGATAAACTGTCTTAACATCAGTGATCTACCAGAATATTAATTATATATAATCATCTTTTTGACAGAAGATTATATAAAGTGTTTCCTTTCCCCCATAGATCCTGAAGTTCACCCTCAAAATGAGGATTACTGGGGCCACGTGAATCCAATAGGTCCAAGAGCCTGCTATGATGAGGGAAAGCGAGTTGCAGAGACCATGTGCTATGCATACATGAAGCAGGTATCACATTTGTATCAAATCCAGTGGATTTTCTGTAACGAGGAAGACTGAATTAATGGGAACTGCATTATCTGGACTTAGGGGTAGGAGAGCATAGGAGAATGTTATGAGTGTCATTCCTAGTATGGCTGTAAAATCTGTGCTTTCTTTAATGCAGCAATTTTATTGCTCTCATCTTTTGTTATTTCAGATGAGCAAGAAAATGTGTTTTAGTCTTTGACAGACTTATTATGTCTCCCAGTATAATAGTTTTTAGACTTATTAAACTAAGGTGACCTTATGAATCAGGAGCCAGATAACAGATTGCTTTAAGTTGGTCTTGTACTAAAATGCTTTTCTGAATACAGCAATTACTGATAAATGTGGGACATGTAGTGAGCATAATTGAAGTCAGAATGCGTGGGTATAAATGGGGACGTTCTTTGATAGGTACTCATATAAAAGCAATGCATTCTAAATTGCTTTAGAAATATCTTTAAAAATAGGCAGGTACCTTTAATGAAAGGTATGAATCCTTAGTTATGTAATACACTTTTTTCAGCCAAGTACAGTAACGTGAAGATTAAAATGCAATTTAAACACATTTTTGCAATGACACAGGCCAATTTCCCTAGGTTTTATAATCCCAAATAGAAACTCTTAACTAACTAACCCAGCAGTGACTCTTTACGTGCATGCATGTGAGTCTTGTCTAATTAAATTGCTATTCGACTATTCAATTATAAAATGTGGCACATTAAAGAAAGTCATCTCACTGCTCTTGGTGTTTGCAGCCTTAATTTACAAAGGTCAAAATCAATCAAACGTAATATATTCTGTAGAATTTTAAAACTTGAAATAATAAAATCCTAAGCGCTTTTAAAAAACATGAAGACAAAATTGAGCTTAAACATGAGGAGTTTAGGGGTGATGTTTCAGTACAGAGGATGTAGAAATTTTCACTTCACTCTTCTGCCAAACATAAGGTAATTCTTAAGATTTGTATCTGCTTTGTTCTCTTTTAAATAATTGAACATTTTAAAATCATTAACCATTTTAAAATAGTAAAGTTTGGTGTGATTGTACTGTTTGTCTTCTATATTTTACTATAGCGAAATACCCTCTTGGGATTGGAAATGTCATTTATAGTTGGTGGTTTTTTTGTGAGAAATTCTTGTGCTTTAGGGTATTGAATTTTCTGTGAGTTTATGATACACGTCACAGCATTCTTTTTAGAAGGACAAGCTAGGTCATCTTGAAAATCATGGGCTTGCCTCTTAAAGCCACAGAATGACTTAATCCCATAAGATTTATGCAGGATTTACAATGACTTGCAAAGGTTTGTATGGTGGAATGGCTGTTTGCACATGCATTAACTGAAAACACATGATGTGAGTAAGCTCTCTGTCCTATGGGCAGCTCTGTCAGATGAATCTTATTCTTGATTATGGATTAGTAAAGTCTGCCCAAATTTGCCCCCACCTTCCTGTATGTTCTGAAACACTGAGTTGTTTTTTTTCGTAGTGTAGATGTTATACTTATTAGTGGAAATATTATCCATTGTGAGGAAAAAGATTTGACTTCTGCTATGGAAATGTGTATTGTGCTATTTTGGAAGGAGGGGGTCAATTAGGAGTGTTGTAGCCCAAAGCAATTGGATTTACAGGATTTCACAGTAAAGTATTTCTAGAATTTTCTCAAAACAAAACAAACAAAAAAGACAAGCAAGCTTATTTATTGTGTCTTAAAAAGCCTTCCTTTATTGTATATGTTCTTAAGTACCTTCAATATCTAATCACCCTTCTAAAGACAGAGAATAAAAACTAACTTTCACATTTTACTTCCAGATGGGCTGCTTGAATCAGAACAGTTCTTGAATTAATTCAAAGAGGAGTCTTTTTTCAGAGTTCCTCAGTAGTCTGTCCTGAGCAGAACATTCCTCTTCACTGCTTTGACCCTCTGAGTTAAACAATTCTTGACTTTATCTCCTGTTCAAAACTGCCAACTTCAAACACGCTCTGTGGAGCTTCCTTACCAAGGAGTTCAAGCACAGCAGTAGCATTCAGTAAGATACAAACGCTTTCTAGAAAGTGAAGGGTTGAAATGTTTGCTGGAGAAATGCAGGGCTCAACAAGTGCAAAGTGTGTACACTTGTCATCTCATGGGTCATGTCGTCTCATGTGAAGCACTGGAGCGTGCAGTTTGAGAGGATGTTTACTATGAGCTTCCAGGAGCAGATGCCCCCTCCTTAAATTTGTATGGGAGCATAGATCAGCCACTTAGATTAGGCTACGTGTGGATGTGGAAATACCTACTTTGCAACTTTTCTCAGGCTGTGGGAGGCTTTAGTTCCTTTACCTTGTTAATCTGGAAATTAAGTTGCATCATTTGACTGAGACTTCAGTGTCCTTCCCTTCGACTTTTTTGTAGTTCTGATTTTTCCCCACTTGGAAGCTTTATTTCAGCACTTAATTGCCCATAGAAGATGCGGGGCATAGTTTTGAAA
Source organism: Perdix hodgsoniae (assembly GCA_035772895.1). Classification (NCBI taxonomy): domain Eukaryota; kingdom Metazoa; phylum Chordata; class Aves; order Galliformes; family Phasianidae; genus Perdix; species Perdix hodgsoniae. The sequence goes on along the minus strand of JAPSGF010000027.1, from coordinate 7,810,112 downwards.
ATCTCTTAAAGCAACAGCTTTTCTTCTCTCCTAGATTCATACCTTTTTTGCTGTTCTGCATATCTTTTGTAATCCTACCAGTGTTTGGTTGGGTTTTTTTTTGCATAAACTGTATGCTGGTGAATGACTTGAAGCATATGTGATGATTGCGCGGCTGGTGGTTTTCCTTCTCCACAGAACTTAGTTTGCTAGTTAATGTAGTACCAGCATTTTCCAGAATGAGCAGAGTTCTCTAAACAACCAGTAAGTTCTTCCTGAAAATGTTGAAGGGGGTTTGAAGTGGAAAGAGGTTAGAGGGGGGTGAGGAGGAGTTTAAACACGTATTTATTGCAGTTTGAATTCTGGGCTTTGTTCAGGAATTGCCATTCGATATGCTGGTAGCTTCAAAAATCTGTGGTTGGAACTATTGGTCTTCCTAGAAGACCAGAATTCATGTATGCTCAGCTCTGTGACTTAAACACTTGTTACAATCTGATGCTACCTGCATGATGGGAATCTGGTATGTTTGCTTAAGCATGTTGTAAATACAAACTTGGACCTTAGTGTATTAAGGACATCTTGTGAGCTAGATTTCATCTCTTCTTATACCGCTGGTCTATTAGGAAGTTCTCCAGACCTGAAGCAGTGCTTCTGCTCACCGTGGAATGGCATAGGGGAATTTCTAATTTTCTTCCACTGTTTTCACCCCTTTTTCATAGTGTCTGTATAAGTTTACAAGCTTCAGTGGTAGCAGATAGGCCTAATTGTATGTGAGACGATGGTGATTTTCAAATTGCTTTTGCATACTGTAGGGCTTCCAATCTAGAATTGCATCGGGTGTCTTTCTTAGCATGTAGAGGTGAACCAAGTAATGATAACCAAATATTAATTATAACTTTAGATGGACAAGGGTTATGCTGTGCATTACAGAATATTCTAGAGTCAGGACTGCAAAAAATCAAGGTGCCAAAAAATGTTAACAGGTAGCGGAAGAAAACAAAGGCAAAAGAGGAATGAGGTTTGTTTTACTAATGAGAGGATAACACACAAACTGATGTAGGAATCAGTTAATTATAGAAGTGCATTACAGTTGCAGCCCTAGGGTGATTTCCTGTTGCATATTGAGTTACACTTTTATTTCTCATCTTTAATTCACAGAATGAGTTGGTTTCAGTAATCATGAAAAGCCTTGATGTAAAATGTAGGGGTAATGAAAACTTGATTGAATTGCAACTGGAAAGGCAATCAATAGTGAATAACTGTAGTTATTGAGTAAATGGGTAGGAAACACATAGCTGTGTTGGAATAAAGGAGTCCTCTTTTAAACTTCTGTGTGTTTATCTTGTATTCTCTAATTATTGTTAGTTGCTTCCTTGATACTCATTATACTTTTTTTTTTTTTTAAATCATTCAGTGTTCTTTTTAGTGTTGTCATATGAAGTTCTCAAGCAGTTTGCTTAAGAGATGATGCAGAATTGGTGCTTTTTCTGGGTGGATGGAGTTGGATTATCTGTGGTATTAGCAGGAGAAGAAGAGGAGGAATTGCATCTCATCAGAACAAAAGTTAAGAGAACAGCTCTTTAATGCCACAGATAATGGGTTAGTTCTGGGTCGCATACTAGGCCAAAGCTAAGTGGTAGTGATTAAAAAAAAAATATCTTGGAACTCTGTAAACTTTTTTAGGAACCACACAGAGGAGTTTCACATGCAGGAATAGAAAGAGGTGGGTATTGCAGTAGGAGTCTATAAGATGCTACAAACAAAATCAGCACCTCAGGCACTGCTTGCATTATGGGAAAGAAGAGATAAGATGCTACAGCCATCCCTGCTGCACTGCTGACTGAATTCTTTAAGCTGCAGGTGTCATTACCACAATTAGTGTTCTGTTACGTGAAAATCAGGTAGAATGGGTTGGGGGGGAAGCAAATAAATTCACAGTTCCTCTCCTCTGTGAAGTTTGAGAGTGTTCACACTCAGTTGTGTTAATATTCCCCATAAACATGGCAATTCAATTGATAATATCAAGTACTGTTTGTCGGTCACTTCTATCTTTCTAATTATGTATTTCTGTTTTGAATGAGGAAACAGTGATATTTCCAGCAGTTTTGGCTTCATGAGGATAGTGAGGCAAAAGCGGGAAAACTGTAGTATCTGAGGCTTTAACATAAAAATGCAGCCTATCTTTTCATTGGATCATTAGTAGTTAAAGCCCCACCGTAAGTGGAGAGTTCTGCTATTGGAATGCGTTCCTGAATTGCGTTGGGTGATGTATCTGAATTGTCAGACCTTCCTTATGCAAACATAGCATGTGTGCAGTTGAAGGCTTTCTTGTGTCAGTGCAGCCACACTGTTTTTTCCAAATCGTGCGAAGATAAAGCAGGAAAAAACTGTCTGGTCATCTTGCCCCTATTCAGACAAAATGGCTTTTTGTTGCTGAATTATCTTTAGTGTTTCTACCTGCTCTTTACTGGTAACAGTTACAAAATAACCTTGTACTTTAGACAAGGTCAAACCTGGGACTAAAGGAATACAGGTTTCCTAAGACAAGTCTGAAGGCTTTATGTAATCTCTGTGCTCAGAGTTTTGTTGTTGTGTTTTTTGGTTTTTCCCTGCTGTGCTATGAGAAATCCCATTTTCTGATTTCCTTCAGGTAATTGGAGAACTTGGTTCCTTTGTTCCTGATACCATTTGTACTGTTCTGTGTAAATTGAATTCTGAAGTCAGGAAGACTTTGTGCTTTTTTTTATTCCAAGATTGTCTCCCTTTTTTTGGTTTAGCGAGTGTTTGAATGAGTGTATCTGTAGCAGCATTCATCTGTTGATGCAAAGTGTTGTTTTTGATGTTTTTCTTTTCAATTTAGTATATCTTATTTTTGTCAGTAAGATGCATCTTCCTCATTCAGCCATTGTTGCTCTGAAACCTTTGAGAAGGCACTGCCTTTTACCTCTAACTGCTCTTTTCATACTATTCATGCTCTGCAGAACTCTATCACACGGAAGACTAAAATTGGTTGAAATATGTACTGTTGGTTGTTTGGGTGTATTTCTGACCCTTAATGGAAGCTGTGTTAAAGCTCTCATTCACTGGATTTTATTACGCTGTTTATGTTAACTGCCTCCTCATGTTCCAAAGCTATGCTGTTCAGTAAAATACTGAAGTTAAAATCCCTGTCTGAAGGGGGTACCCTAGTAATTCAGGCATAAGTGCACTCTACTGGATTCACATGTCTTCCTAATGGCAGTAACTCCCATCCAAGTGCTGGAAAAACAGACTTGTGCCTGTTTCATTGGCCATATACAACACTTACAAGAGATAAACAAGCTGAGGCAAATGCTAGAAATAAAACATTTTAGCATAGAGATCAAAGTAATGGTATGAAGAGACCTTGAACCGATATGATAGCTTCTCTAATCTGAAAAGTGTCAAACAAAAGCATGGTAATATTCAACCATAAGATGAGAGTGCTAGAGATATGCCTGGATTGTGTTCAAGAAACTGCATTCTACCAAAAGTAATCAAGACAATTCTGATTGCCCTTCTTAGCATGTCAAGAGCCTTACCATTTCTGAAACTCAGACATCAGCATCACTGTATGTTTGCAAAACAGTTCAAAAAATCTTGATAGATAGATACATAGATATATATATAGTGTGTACGTGTGTGTGTATGTATATATAGACATATATATATATCAGAATTATATATATATATATCAGAATTATATATATATATATATATATATGGAATACCTCAAACTGAGCCTCAGGGTTAGAATACTGTAGCTTAAAAACATGCTGTGGATGGATCCTGGTGTTACTCTGTTTTATGATTACAATTCAGGACGCGGGGAAATAAAAATCAAAGTTAATTAGTGGTCTCATTGGTGAAGAGTCTGAGTCACTAGGAAGGTGACTAATACAATGAGGGCAGCAATCTTAGTAGTTTTAGCTGAAGCACTGGTGAAGACTTATATCTGGTCACAATGCTATCCATGCAGCTGTCTGGGCATTAGCATTCCCTGCTAATTTTTTTTTTTTTTTTTTTTTTTTTGGTCTATGAAATTCATTGTCTGTCTGAAAGCAGACAATTGCAGCTTTCTCTTTCCTGATTTTTACATGCAGGGAGTTCTAATTTATTTCTGCTGTTTAGATGCATCCACAGACTTTACAAGGAAGAAATGTTTAGCAATCTTAATTAGTCAGACGAATTTGCCTGAGGTCCTTATGAAATATGGCCACAGCTTATTATGTTCTTACTGGTAAATAAGAGTCAACTGAAGTGTTTTGATAGCTCACAATGTTGCACTTTACTAGCTTGCTTCCATTGGGCTGCCCAAGGAACACTTGCCCTTCAGCAGTGAGGACGGAAGCCAGGTGACCACATTTGATCTCATCAGGGATTAGTCACAAGCCCTCTTTTGTTGAGCAGTATTGACATAGGACAGAGAAATTTCCTTCTTTCTCCTGGGCTATATTATAAAGGTTACACCTGACTTACTGCCAGAAGTCCAAGGAAGTGATTGACTTTACTAATGGGAGTATTGTGAAGGTGGTCAGTTGTAAGTAACACATTGATATTCAGAGTAAAGGGTTGGGTAAGAGTGTTCCAGTAGTATTTGTAGGCAGTTAACAAAGGAATCACCTCAAAGGAGATTTTCATGAAATGGCGGGAGAAAATTTAGGATGGTTATTAGAGTATTGGCACTAAGATCTATTTCCAGAAGAGTTTCTTTTGAGAAGTCAGATCACAGTTTTACAGGCGCAAATTGGGAATCTGCTGCAGGGAAAACAGATTTTCAAAGCAGGTTGCTGCCTAGAATAGCTTTGCTAGACAACTATAAATAAAAGGTTAGTGATTTTTAAAATACAACATTACGGGTTTTTGCAGATGAAATAAATAAAAGGGAGGATAAATACTGCATTCACTGTGGTGATGAGTAAGTGCTTATACAGCATGTACTGTTTTTCTTTTCTAGAGCCCTTACTATTTTCCAGCCAATGCTGGAAAACAAGGCTGCTGCTGTAGCTTGTGCAGTACAAGAGAGGCTTTTTGGTCAGCATTGTTTAATGAGTTATTTTTATCTTGAGTACTAGCTTCCAAGTGTCTCATTTTCAGTACTTGTTATTAATGGCAATGTCTGGAAAGCCCACATGAAATACAATCCCTCTCTGGAGGAGTCAGTGTCCTTTTAAGCTAGAGTGCTGGGGAAAACGGAAGAACAACTCTGCCAGAGTATATTTTCAGATACAGAGGAAGCTTTGGGAATGGCTGTGTAATGTGCTGCTGGAAGCGTATGTTTGACATGCTTTTTTAACTGCAAATGAGGAGCGTGTTCCCAGATGGTGCATTTTGCACAGGAAGGAGCTTCTGCTCTTCTCAAGGTTATTTTTCGGCTCTGTGATGGACACAAGCTTGGTGTATGATCCAAGCTGTTCATATGGCACAAAGGTTATCTGCCTGATATTAGTGTTAGCTTACAATATATCTGCAAATATAAATAGCATTTTGTTGTGGAATTTAAAGCCTTATCTGCATGTAAGCAGAACTTAATGTTGCTTGGCCTTCTCCCTACCAAGGAAGTTGGGCTCTACCTTTGCTGCTTGGTCTTTCCTGTTTGTCAACACCTTGTAGTACCTGAAGTATTAAATGTCCTTTTGCCTCTCTCACTTGTAGATCTCTAAAATAGTATTGCTACTGTTTTCACAGAACTGCTCTGAGGATTCATTTGTTTATGGATCACTTGGAGATCCTTCCTCTCTGACTTGTATCAGTCACTCACTTGGTAGCATCTCTTTACAGCATAACATGCTGGTCTAAGTTCATCCAGCGCCAAATGCATGCTTTAACTTACAGTGGCCAAGAATCCTTCTTAGAGGTTTTATCATGAACTGTGTCTTGACCAAATGAGTCAGTGTCAAAAAACAGAAGGTATTTGGAGAGATTACTTCTGTCCTGCAGTCTCCCATTGTTAAAATTCTTTGTCCAGTTTCCCAGTTTCACATTTGTTGCATTTTACTTTGAAACTTTGCAGAATATCCTCCTGAAAGACTTTGAGGCAGTGACAGAAATGCTTGTTGGTGAAAAAAGTTAAGGCATTGAAAGACCTGTACTATAATCCATGAATTTTTGCAGCTTAATAAGTAGCAAAGAGCTAAGAAACATAATGATTGTGGCTACAAAGCCTCTTTATAGCATTGGTAAAGACACTTATCTGAAACATTCAACCTGTAATCTCAGGAAGTGCTACCCCAGTACTACATCTAGTGATGGTGAGACTTATCTTAAAATAAATAAATAAAGTCTCCTTAAGCCTTGGGTGGAAAAAGTTCTCGTTGAATGGGTACTACTGAAAGTCTTGAAGCTCTTGTCGGAGGAAAATGCTTGTACTGAGATGATCAGCTGTTCAGCACTGACTTAAAATTTGCATTACAAATACAGAGAACTAGCATTATTTTGCTGTATGCACTGCAGTTTCCAGTAGCATTGATGAGACATTAGGAGTGTTTCATAGTGGGAAAGCAATGCATTTTCAATCTGCAGAATGAATTCTTAAGAAAGATTTTGAATGGGGAAAGTTAATTTGCACTTCGGCAAGAAAGAAATTCTTACTAAGGTGGTAATGTTTTTGGTTTTTTTTCACCTGCAGGAAGGAGTTGAAGTGAGGGTTGCCAGAATATTCAATACCTTTGGTCCTCGAATGCATATGAATGATGGTAGAGTTGTCAGTAATTTTATCCTACAAGCTCTCCAGGGTGAACCACTAACAGTAAGTAATGATTTGTCACTGGTGTGAAGAGTTGTGTTCTGTATATTCTGTGCTCGTGTGCTGTGATGGAGCTTGGATTTGTTTGGATATGTTTATAGAATTGTATGTGCAAAAGTGTGTTCTGTTGATTGCATTGATATTGCATCATCAGGTAGAAACAAGTTGCAATCTAGGAAAATAGTTTAGTCATCCTAACCTTGAATATTTTGTCTGCCACAACTTTTCCTTGTGGTCAGGTTTAGAGTACTGTGGCTTTGTACTACTTGTTGAGGAACTTTCTCTGAACCGTTTTTGGAAGTTAGGCATCTAACTTTTTTTTTTGCAAGCTTAAATATCAGCCTAACTTTTCATGAGTAGTATAACATTTAAAGGCCTTCAAGCTATGTCGCATTTTAGTAGATAAAGCAGGCCAGGACTGGTTTTTGTTGCCATTGACAACTGGTGTGACATGACCCACATCTATACAGCTACATTTTTCTGTTTTCAAAACAAGTTGGAACATCCAGACCGTTTGCTCGGAGTGGTTCTTGGCTTTTGATAGTACTTAAACAGTTTTACAACATCAGGAAAGCAAGTGCTGGCATGGGCCAAAACTCTGCCAAAAATGCTGCTGATAGTTTAGCAACACAGAGAGTACCTGATTTATGTCCTAATCGTGTTTGATTTGTTACTGTAAAATAATGAGCACATATAAAATAAATGGAAGGAGATATCCTGAGACAGGGAGAGAAGTACTTTGGATTCTGAGATCAGTTGTGAGCTCATGGAAAAATACACAATGTATGTGACATATAGCAGAATTTCAAATGGAAATTGGTTAATGTTACCTAGATTAGAAGAGTGAAGTGCCATGAAATCAGTCAAAGGACTCCTGTTCTGATAAGCCAGTAAACTGCTAAATAATATAAAACTGATATAAAGCAAATAAATGACAAAGTTGCCCTTCCTGGGGATAACTGTCTTGAGACTGAGATAGCATTCCTTTTACTGGAGACTATAAAATACATAATTCAGACAAGACTTCCTGTAGTATCTTGAAGACAATCCCAGGAGGGAAAGGATGAAAATTCAGTGGCATCTTCCACTGCTGTGATTCTTGTGGGGAAAACCTGAAGCTGAACAGAGTGTTCAAGAAAGGAATACTGTCTTAGGACTGTTCCCTGTCACAAGGAATCACCTTGCTTCGGCAATGTTTGTTGTTTTGTGTTTTGTTTTTTTTAAAGATTAGTCTTCTCTGTAGATAAGCATTTGCTTTTTAGCTTGCTGTTTGTCAATAGTTTCTCTCAAGCAAATTTATTACTATTTCTTAACATTGCCATCAGTGGATGTTGTCAACTCCGTTACTCCTAGCTGCTGCCAAAGGCTTATTTCAGAGCAGCCAGCCTGTGAGTGTTGTGTGCACCCCCTTAAGGTTGGTTTTCCCCCAGAGATTTACTTCTTTTCTACAAAGCACTGACAGTGTTCAGGTGTATTCGTGAAGAGTGGGTTGGCAACTGTGTGATCCTGACTGAGGCAGCAGATGAGCCCAGTATGCTGTGCCTGTACTGACAAGAGTATTTTCAACACTGAGCAGGCTAATTGCACAACCATGTGCGCTCAGCACAGGTTGGGGAAAAATAATCCTGCCACACAAATTTATGCCCTACCTGTTGGGAAATAAGCATTTGCCAGTGTAATTTCTCAGGAATTCTGCTGCTTCTGTGCTGGAGGGGTGATATTAAGCGATCAGAACAGAAGGGAACATCATCTGCTAACGGTCATCAAAAAATAAGTAGTCTGCTCTTAATTTTTTATTTGGCTGGAGTTTTACATTTTGTACTGCTGAGTGCTCATGTCAGGAGACCAACCCCGGGGTTCTTTTGGTTGAAAAATGGCACTGAAATACAATCTGTTAAAGTGTTGTACATCAGCAATAAACTCTGGTTTCTTCCTGCACCCTCCTCAGATCATGGCTAGAACGAAGTGAATTACTTTACAGGGATGCTCCATTTCTTGTCTGTACATTAGCACAGCTACTGTAGTTTGTTTGGAAATAAATGTTTTTTTCAAGGCTGTAAATCTGCCTAGATTGCCTAGACTGGGGGTGTGCATTTATTAATAAGCTTTGGGAATAGAAGATCTGTTAGCAAGGCTGCCTGTATGGAAAAAAACTGTAAGGATATTTCTTTTTTTTATACTTGTTTGCAGTATTCCAGATTTCATTCTTCATGTCCCAGAAACAGCTAGTTATTGATGAAAAATGCAAGGCTTTGACAGAAATATGCTCTTCAAACATGAACATTGCCAACTGCTATACAGCTAGGGTAATTAGTTGCCCAGATACTGCTTTGTTCTTTCCTTCTATTTGATGATGCCCTAGATTTGGGAGTGATTTGCAGTGCTTTGTGGGATAGAAAAAATATATGCAAAAGGCAAGTCCCTGAACCAGTCAGTCCTCTCTTAACGTGATCCTTCTGACATAAGTGCTGCAGGCAGTCCATTAGACTTTGTATCAGACTGCTCATAAAACAAAGCAAGTGCACAGGAAATTATTTTATGAATGTTTTTCTTTTCAAAACATTAAAAAATTTCATGTTGAGTTTCACTTTCTTACCAGTAATCCATCTCCTGAAAGCCACAGGTGGAGGCTAGTTCTGTTTGTTGCAAGGCAGTAAGCAAATGGAAGCAGACAAGATGGAATTTTTTTTCTTTAACACTTCTAGCCTTAGTAGGACTTCTTTATATCAAAATATGTGTGGGTGTGTAATTGTATGATAATGGGTTATAGCACTGTACACTACACCTATTACTTCCAGGGTGGTATACTGGGGCACGAAGTCTTGAGCCTCTATATGACATTTAGAAAGCTAATCTAACCTATAAAGGTCTGGATCGTAAAGGATCAGAAGGTCCTTCCAACTGTTATGTTTGCTGCCCTAGTGCTTGCAGTGAGCTTTTGCTGTATTTGGTCTCTGAAACATTTTTCTCATTCATATTCTACTTTTAGCTAGCTTTAGCTCAAATTTTATTAAAAATAGTCTTCTGATCTTTTATGACTAAAACTGAGTGAAAACAGTAACTGGAAATTTTGTGAAAACTTACTCCAGTATTAAGTATGGAGTAATTATCGTGTTTTAAAATGTGCAATCCTTGGGATATTTTAGAACATCAATAAGAAAAGTCTGGAGTCAGTGCTGTTCTGTGGGAGACAGCATTAAAAGCTTTATTTTTCTTTTATAACAACCACTCTGTCTAGACTTGATTATCAAGAAAGTAATGAGGGATAAAATAAAGGATTTTGCCCAGCATCTCTGTTCCTTAGGGAATAACTATCTACAAGTGAAAATGACTGGAAATGAGAAGAGAGCTAAGGGGAGAGTTGTTTGGCTAAACAGGTCAAATAAAATGAATTATCAGCAAGGAGCAGTAGTTGAGATTTAAAAAATAAATACAAATTTCACCCTTGTATGAACACAGAATTTGGCTGTCAGGAGTACCTACCATTGACCTCTACAATATATAACTGAACACAAGTGTTCCGTCTCTTGGTTCAGAGTAGTAGTTCAAATGAAGTAAAAGGTGTTTTTAGTTACTTGCCTTTAAAAATTGCAACTTATGCAAACATGGCCATCATTTCTTTTTATTGTTGAAAAGAAAGGGTTTATTAAAAGATTTAAAAGGGGGAAACTGTGCTGTGTTTTTGAACTGTGTGTGGGAGAGGTAACCACGTCAGTTTCTTTGAGGAAATCATGCACAAATGGCTTAGTTCTTTAAAACATATCCAATGAGCCAAAAGAAGACAACCAGGAATTTGTGTGCATACATAAAATGTACTTCCCATTTGCTTAGAGAAGCCATCAAGCTGTCAGCATGCTTTTTTTTGTACTGTTCTCTCAGAATGAGTTATCTGGTAAATTCTTAAAGCCTTGAGGGCTTAGAGTCTTACCCAGTGTCTACTGAAATGCAAATTCTTTGAACTTGGAATCTGCATCAGACAACAGGCTCAATAAGATGGACGATGGCATTGTATACCAACTGTAGTTTCATTCCTCTCCCCTAGGAAAACAAATATGCTTTCAAATCTATCCTTCCAGAACCATTTTCTTTTGTAGCTGATGCGTCTCCAGCTAATTTGTGCTTTTCCCACTTAAGTATGCCTGCCAATAGCTTTCAGTATCTAAGTATTCATTTTCTAGGGTTTTTAGTTCTGTGCACTCTTCAGCTGTTCAATAAAAAAGTTTTAAAAATTGTCTGATAGCATTATATACATTCTAAGTAGTTTTAATGTCTGTTTTGAATTTAAACAACTTGCTTGCTCCAAAGTGTCAACGCCTAAACGGAGAAAAATATTTTTAAGTTCTTTACAGAGAGAGTGGTGAGGTGCTGGCACAGGCTGCCCAGAGAGGCTGTGGACGCCCCGTTCCTGGAGGTGTTCAAGGCCAGACTGGATGGGGCCCTGGGCAGCCTGGTCTGGTGTTAAATGTGGAGGTTGGTGGCCCTGCATGTGGCAGGGGTTGGAGATTCATGATCCTTGAGGTCCCTTCCAGCCCTGGCCATTCTGTGATTCTGTGATTTTTCCATCCCTGATATTCTGATTAAAAACAAAACATCAAACAGATGTGTCATCTGGGGAATCATATCTACTCGAACTTATTCTTTCTCCCATTTCCCTAGATACTAACAGTTAGCAAGTAATTTGACTTCGTTGTTTTTCTGATTCCTTGAAATTTTTCATCACTTTTTTTTTTTTTTTAGGGACTGTGAATGTTTGGTGGTCTTTTTGAAGTTCGTTGCTGTTAAAGAGCAAACAAAAATTGCCCATCATAACCACATCACAGTATTCTGAGTTTTGCTTTAAATATTTGGTGCTCTTTTCTGGCTGAGTGCCATGCTGCAGCCTCTTTCAGTGAGCTGGGAGAGGACAAAGCATCGCTTTGTCTTACACCACTAAGAACATTCCGCACATCCAGAATTCTAGATTAATTAGTTGCATAAGAGTATATTTGCTGGAGGAATTTCCAAGAACAAAAAGACCTTCAAAGAACTGATAGTTTGCCAAGAGACTGCAAATACATCTTTTTCCAATGTTGTAATGCAGAGCCTGTGTCTTGGGTGCTTTTCCCTGGCACTTCTTACTAGGATAGTGAGGAAAAGATAACTGAGCCAGAGAAGACTCTTACATTTCTGTAACTTATCTAATTTTCACCTGGTTTTAGGTTTATGGACCTGGAACTCAGACGAGAGCTTTCCAGTATGTCAGGTAAGCCTTGTTTGTGCTTTCTGATACTCGTTTATTTGCTGATTCTTTGAGCTTGGTCAGTTAGAATGAGCTTCATTTTAATCTAAGAACTATTTTCATTCTTAGACCAGCTTTACTTTCAGAAAGGAGACACCAAAGGTTTTAAAAATACCAAGAAAAAACACATTAGTTGGTTTAGAGCTCTGAATTAAAGTATTGTGGTGTTCTTCTAAGGGCAGCCAGTGCCTGATAGGAAGGTTCTTAATGGTGCTTTGAGTCTGAACAGTTTTAAACTCTCTACATTTTAATACAATGCTGCCACCTTGTGTCCTGGGGCTGCTGTGCACAGTACTGTGCACATGTCCCCTTCTAGGGGAGGGAAAGAGTTGAAGGGGTATTGCAGCAGATGATGTTTGTATTATAAGCAAGACCAGAATGTACTTTCAGTAATAAAAAGTCAGTCTGGTCCTTAGAATCCTCTGTTCTGTTTTGTTAGCTAAACATCAGGTCCAGACTTCTGGGTTGTTTTAATCATAATGAGCTTGGAAATGCTGTTCTTTCATTAGTTGAAAAGCAGTAACAGAAGTGATGGAAGCCACTCCTTTAAAGATGGTATTCTGTAATGAAAGAAGTCTGGGTTTGTGTGCCCAGGGACGTGCTGATAACTCTGTTATTTTTCTATGGGGACGTAACACCAAAACACTCTTTAACAAACTTGTCTTAAAATTTTCAGGAAGAGAGATGGTGATTGAAATAATAAACTGAAAATCAGGTGTTGGTGGTGTCATGTGAGATATGTGGGAAATGGGCATCTGATAAATGTGTGTAGGAGAGGAAAGGCAAATTATTTTTTTTCAAGTAACTTTGGTGGGTTTATTTTTTTCATTTTCCTCTGTATGCTCCAAGGGATTGTCGCCAGTGTATCTCAAACCCTGTAAAACTAACCTTCATTTCAGTGTATCTTTCAACTGGGACTGTGTAACAAAAAGCTATGGAGACGTGCAGTCATTTAAAAATATGCTGTAAATCTTATTTCGGCCTTTTTCAGTTGACTAATCTTCTTTAACAGAGCTCTGGGGAGGCAGCTCTCATTTTAGAGGAGAGCATTATTTATGGGGAAGTGAAAATTGCCTCAATCTGTTCTCTTTTTATAGTGATCTTGTGAATGGATTGGTGGCATTGATGAACAGCAATGTCAGCAGTCCTGTCAACTTGGTGAGTATGAGTGCTTCCTTCACTCTATTGAGTTTACTGTGCAGTAACCAACTTCACCTGTGTTTTCCTTCTTGTCACCAGTGCTAATTTCTAGAAGAAATAGATGCTGATTTCTAGAATAAACAGAATAAAAAATCCCTTTAACCCTGCGTTTTCTTTGTAAGTAAGAAGATCAAGCACCTAGGTGTTAAGTTATGATAGTTTCAAGAACATGAGAAATTTTTTAGAATTTTTTTGCTTGTATTAACAGGAAGATTCATGTAATTAGAATATGAAACCGAAAAGGATCAGGATGCAAATTTCACCAATTATTTTTTAACTACAATGAGCACTGAAAGGGGATACTTAGAAAAAAAGAAAATGGGTTTATTTTCAATTGGGTAATTTTGTAGTATTGATTGTGATTCTTAGAACTTACCTTTTCCAATAACATTTTACTTTGTCCCATTTGCTAACACCTTACCTTCAGCAGTGAATATAAGAATAGGAAAAGGGTGCACATGCCAAATCATTTCTTTGTATGTCAACTTTTGCCAAATCAAGTACTCAGATCAAGGGGAGATTTAGGTTGGACGTCAGGGGGAAATTCTTTACAGAGAGAGTGGTGAGGTGCTGGCACAGGCTGCCCAGAGAGGCTGTGGATGCCCTGTCCCTGGAGGTGTTCAAGGCCAGACTGGATGGGGCCCTGGGCAGCCTGGTCTAGTACTGAATGGGGAGGTTGGTGACTGTGCATGTGGCAGGAGGGTTGGAGATTCATGATCCTTGAGGTCCCTTCCAACCCTGGCCATTCTGTGATACTCAACTCTGCAGAACAGTTCGCTAGTTTTTTTTTCTTTTTTTTTTTTTTGTGGCTAAGTTTGTTTCTGTGTTTCTGTCTGAATGCTGATATTTTAAAATCCATCATGTGCTTGCCTCCTGAAAACTAAGCATTTAGATTTGTGTGTAGATAAATGTTCAGCTGTAGGTCAGACAAAATGTAGTTAGAGGCATATAAAAACAAGGAATGCTAGGGATGGAGGAATTGAGTCTGAAGACGAGCTAATGCTAGAAGGAAGCTTTCAACATTTTATTCTGAAATGCTGAAGTTGTTTTTCATGTGCAAGTTTGCTGAAAAAATGTGAGTTAAGAAAGGAAATATTGTATAGGAAAACAGGTAGCCTGTATGTGTATTGATGAATTTGTAGATGTGGTAAATTTGGAAGTAATCAACTGCAGCAAAATTGGTTGAACTTAGTGTAATTATAATATAATAAAGACTTCATATATATCTGCCCTCAACTCATCAAAGTTGTTGTGTACAGACTGAACTGATGATGTGGTTGTGTGCGCTGCTGAATTGGAGTATGTAATTTTATTGTGATTAAGGGATGCATTTCATTTATTCTTTACATAATGGTTTTTGGGTACCCCCCACATCACACCAAATTATTTTCATCTGAGTAGAAATGAGGATGAGGTATGATGAGTTTTTTCAGTTTAATATCACTGTATTAGAACTGTCTAATGTCAGAAAGCTAACATGTTATGAATTATTATTGTAAAGAGTATTCCTTTCCATTTCTAGGGAAACCCCGAAGAGCACACAATCCTAGAGTTTGCCCAGTTAATCAAAAAACTTGTTGGTGAGTATAAGAAGTAATTCTTCACTGGATCTTATGAAGTACTTATTGTCACTAGGTGATTTTGTCTTGATTAATATATGTATTTGGTCTTTGGATTTCTTAATAACTTTATTAAAGTCAGTTGTATCCTGGCCATATAATTAAATATTAATGAGATAATCCAAATCCTCTGGGCTCATAAAAAACTGTGTGAACAGTTAAATGAATATGTTCTTTCAGTGTATCTGCATGATTTATGTCAGTTTTATATAATGTTTATGCAAGTTACTAGATAATTACCTGAAAGTGAAGTTTTCCTCACTGCATGCTGTAAAAACATCTTACATAATATCCTAGCTGAAATACAGATACTTTAGGAAGGTGATTCTTCAAATGGTGCAGGCTGTTCTCCTTCAATTACCATTAAAAAGCTTCGTGCTGTGGTGCCAGTCTCTCTCTACTCTTCTTTGATCTACCGGTGATTCCTGCAAGGGCTGCCAGCACTTCCCTTGAATGTGGCTTGGAAGAAAACACTTTGACTTCCCTTTTTGACTTTTTCTGATATCTGTAGCACTACAGAGCCCTCAAGAATGGAAGTAAATAGCTGTGCACAGTCTTGTAATGTGGCTTCCTCATGAGATGAAACATGCTGGTGCCCTTAGCCGAGGATTTTAGTCTGTAGATTCCGTGAGTGCTTCTGAGAGATCTGTAAAAAGTGGTTGAAAAAGACAGGTTCAGACATACAGTACAGAAGTTGATGCATGTGGTGTTTCAAATAGAGAGCCATCCCCACTGAAAAACATCTGTAAATCCACAGTTCAGGGAAGGGATTGAAAAACACAGCACCAAACCCATCTGGCAGATAAAATAATTGTTACCTCGTCTGTTCACAAACAATTTGACCTGTTTCAGTCTGCCTGGAGAGGCAATTTAGTTCTTACATCCATAAAATCTCGCAGTAAGATGGCATATAAACTGTTAGCTAGATTAGATTAGATAAACTGTCCTATGTGTTTTCATGAGGGAAGACAAGTACTATGGGTATTTAACAGTCAGACTGAAAAGTATGGGCAAAGGACAAGTGAAGTCCTTTTGCAATGGAAAAACACTAACAAAAATGCAGAACTGCTGAAACTGACAAGGATCTCCGTGTTGCTCTGGCCCAAGTCCTGCTCAAGCAGGGCTGCCCAGAGCAGGGTGTCCAGGGACATGTCCGTGCATCTTCTGAAGATCTCCAAGTAGGTGACTGCAAAGTCTCTGAGCAGCCTGTGCCAGTGTTGTTGCCTACACAATGCGGAAGTGTTTCCCTGGTGTTCAGAGGGAAAGTCCTGTTCCAGTTTGTGTCTGTTGCCTTTGTCTTGGCACTGGGCCCCACCGAAAAGGGCCTGGCTCTGTCCTCTTGGTGCTTTCCCTTTGGGGATACATGTAGACTGAAGAAATTCACCTTGTAGCTTCTCTTTTTTAGGCTGAACAGTCCCAGCTCTCAGCCCCTCCTCACAGGACAGGTACTTCATACCCTTGGTCTCTTTCATGGCTTTTTTTTTTTTTTTTTTGGACCATCTCCAGTTTGTCCATGTCCCTCTTGTACTACTGGACCCACATCTGGATGTAGTACTGAGTGGACGGGAAGGACATATCTTGGCCTGCTGGTAGTACTTTGCCTAATGCAGTGAATAATGCCATTCTCCTTTTTTGTTCAACTTGGTGTCCAGCAGCACCTTCAGGTCCTTTCCTGCCAGGCTACTTTCCAGCAAGCCCTGGTACTTGACGTTATTCCTTCGCAGGTACAGAACTCTGTAATTCCATTTGTTGAACTTTGTGAGGTTTCTGGCAGGCCATTTTTCCAGTGTGTCAGGGTCTCTCTGGATGGCAACATGGCCTTGGTACTGGTGTACTAGCCACTCACATTGGCCCAGTGTTGACTTCTGGGGTACATCAGTAGAGTAGGCCTTCAGATGGGCTTTGTGTCACTCATCATCACCATCTGGACCTGTCAACTTAGCGGTGCATCAACAGCTTGTGTAGATGAATTTCATGAATGACAGTGTCAGAAACCTTGTCAATACTGCTCTCCCATTGTCTACAGAGATGGTTACTTCATCAGAGAACATTATTTAAGTGATTAACATTACTTCCCTTTGTGAATGCATGCTGAAATCTTCATGAAATGTTTTGTGATCCGTGCTGTTCTAGGACAGCTGGTTCACTCAGCTGTTATGTGCAGTACAGCTGCATGGAATGCTTTTCAGTGTTGGAATTATGATGAAGAAACTTCAGAATCACCTAATGTTTCAGTTGTAGAATAGACTAAGTGCAACATGTGGTGAGTTGCAGATAATAATGCATACCCTCTTGTTTGATAGGTAGTGGGAGTGAAATCCAGTTTCTCTCAGAAGCACAGGATGATCCTCAGAAACGAAAACCTGACATCAGAAAAGCCAAGTTGTTACTTGGATGGGAACCTGTGGTATGTACAGCTATGTTACTGTTGTTGTGCCCAAAAACACGTGGAGGACCACATAGTAATGATATCTTTCTGCTTAACACTTATCTCCAAGACAGGTCTAGAGTCACTTGTACTGTTGCACTAGCTTAGGATTCAGGAACTTCTGGATAAGATTGCATGGCTTCATGCCACACAGGAGTACAGATTAGTACTGATATGTGTGACAAACTTAAATTGAAAATGTTTTTTTAATAGGCTTTTCAACATTTTCATATGCATATTATGAAGTGGCTACCTTTCTGTAAGCCTATTGGATTCTTTGAAGGATGTGGTACATAGTTGAAGGAGCCTAGTGAGTTTGTTGTTGCTGCTGCTTAGCTCCCATTTTGCTGTGGTGACATGCATTATGAAAGGAGAAAAAATTCTTTTTAGCTTAATTAATGTTTTTAGAAATGTTTTTTAAAAAGACCTAGGGAGTAAGACTATTTTTAAGGTGACGGTGTTGCAACCAAAATGCTAATTTGGGTTGCCTGTAGGGAGGAATATGACAGCAGAATTTTCTGTTTTGCCATAGCTCATTTAGAGGGAGCTGTGTGAAACTCAGGCAAAGCAAAATGTGAACCTCATCAGAGAGAGCTGATACTTCTTTGTGTTTTGTTTGTTTTTTTTTTTAATTCTGGTGGACTGAACCAAACTAGAATCTCTTATTTTGGGCTACAAGTATCATGCATAGAGATGTTCAGGGTTTGTTCTATGTGTAAATAAGCTTGAAATGTGCTCAGGGTTAGTCAGACTTGTCTTACTATCCACAGTAAAGTTTGTCCACCTCTGAAGCTTGGTTACTCACCATCTGAGGTAGTCAGGATTGTCATTACTCAGCACAGCTGATACGCACAAATTACACATTGCCCATGATGACATTTATTTTCCTTTTCCATCTTCAGATGAAGATAATTGCAAGTGTATAACCAAAGAAAGCTGATGATAAGATCTGGCTTGCTTGGGGAGGAGAGGCCTATATAATCTCTGGAAAGAGCATGACTTTCCTAGCCAACTCCTCATTCTAGCCAACACAACAGTTTGTTGGCTTTTCAGATTTACAGAAAACTTGCCAGGAAACGTGCAAAAACTCATCTAGGAAATGCAGGCCCATTAATGGAAAAATGTAGTTCCAGATCCTTCTGAAAGGATTTAGAGTCACCAGATATTAATATACTGTAACTTAGAGCACAAGGAGGATGTTGTATGATCACAGAAGGTTTAAAAAAGTTAACTTTTATACTACTGACCTTCTATGTTTGGTGCATTCAGTACTGAAATTTGCTCTGAAGTATCAGTGCAGTATTGATACACTGAGCTGTAGGCATGTAGTTTTTATACTGGTTTTTTTACTCTCCTGTATTGATGATACCAGCAAACATGTAAGAGCTTGTGGCTCTTGAGAAAAGTGGATAATAATTCTGTTGTTGCTGTCTACAAATCGCAATGTATAAATATAGGCATAGAATATGAAGAATTACAATTATTTCTATCAGATTTAAGGATGTTACATAAGATACTGAAGGATTATCTGTATCCCTTTTTCTTTATATTGGCGCAGACAATAACAAAAATAAAACCTACCAGCTTTATACCTTTCAATGGCATACACCATTCTGTGAGATTCTGCAAAAGATGGTTCTTAATATTAAAAACAGATGGGGCTTAAATTTCTCTCTCTTTCACTGTATAATTCTTGAATTCTGAAAATCTCTTTTAACACTGAGTCGATCAAACGTAACTATCTGATGCTTTGAATTTGTTTGATTTTTTTTTTACTTGCTACATCAGAAAATGCATCTGAAGTTTGAAAGCTTGAAGTTTGATGCATTAGCAGTGCTGAGATGTAACCAGTGTGTGGTGCTGTTAATACTTAGATTGGCAAAGAATTAAAGGACTTTCTAGCAGTCTTTTAATAGCTGTATTTTAAAAAGTTACTGTTGTGAAAAGAGCTGATGTCAACTCAGAGTGATACGATTCTCTCATTTTTGGGGACAGGTCCCTCTGGAAGAAGGTTTGAATAAAGCAATTCATTACTTCCGTAAAGAACTTGAATATCAGGCAAACAATCAGTATATTCCCAAACCAAAACCTGCAAGGATGAAAAAAGGAAGAACAAGGCATAACTGAAGACTGCTGGTTGGACAGGAAATGCCCTGCTTTGACATTTGACGGATGTAATATTTTTCTTTTTTTTTTATTTGAAAGAGACTTTGAAACAGGTATCATGAAGAACAAACTGGAATTTCATTCTGAAGCTTGCTTTAAAGAAGTGGATGTGCCTAAAAATAACAAATATTCCCCTTCCCCTGCAAATCTTGCCTTGCACTTTTTAAATCTGTCTTTTTATGTAAAAATAGAGTAGAAGCATCTTTTAGTATCTTCAAGTTTTATATCTTGCTGTGAGATCATTTTGTTGTGACTGTCCTTGACAGTTTTATTTACTGGTTTCTTTGTGAAGCTGAAGATAAACACAAATGGGATGGAAAATGCCAATTTATTTATAAAAATGGATACTATTAAATATGAGAAGTTCTACTATGCATAAGAGAAAAAAAATTAGTGGTATTGTCAGATGGGAGACACTGACATCGAATATAGAGGAGTTTAAAAGAATTCTGTATAAGAGCTTTATGTATTCTTTAAACGAGAGATTTTTTCAAAGGTTTACTTTTAGTTGTACACTTGAATTTGAGATATTTTCATTGATTACCATGGATAAGGATATTTTGAATCACTGCTGTGTTGTGCGTGCTCTGGGAATAAAGTTAATGTATTATTGGTTACAGTGGTTGAATATGCTATTTTAATAAAATATTGAAACTTCTATTTAGTTTGAGCATTTCACTGTGGGCACTTCTCTGGCATTACATGTCTGTGTATGTATTGTGTGTCAATTAGAAAGTAACAGTGCTTACATATTTGGCTCGAGGCTAACAGCATTTCGTCCTGCATTGTTCATCTCTTAGTAGCTGTATAGGAAGGGATGCAGGATGTCTGTCGAAGTAGACTGGACAAAAGCATCATGATTTATTCCAATTCAGGCAGTTGATAGTGACACAGAGTCTAACTTCAGCATCCGTGTCTTGAAGAAATGTTTCTATTTTAGCATTTATTGAATTACCTGTAAATGCTTACAACTTTTCAAAACCATTTCTGTCACCCACCCCACCCTTCCCCCCCAAAAAAAACCCTGAAATAAAATCACACAGTTCCACGGTGCCACATACCAAAGACTGAATACCTAGAAGGAGGAATTGGCAGAAGGTTTTTAAAAGGTATTTTAGTGTAGGGCCACTCAAAATCAAAAATCGTAAATCTCATCAAGCAAAGTGACTTGACTTTGCCTCATTGAAACATGATGTTTTATTAGCTTTTGAGGAATTGGTTCTTCAGGTTTTTGAGGTCTGCAGGTTGATGGTTGAAGTGCAAGTTAACTGTGGAGACATCTTGACCTCCTGGTGCTTGCCAGGCTTGGAGATTCATCCTGGCTGTCTAGCAAGGTTTCCCAGGACTTTAGGAGTGATGGGGCTGCTGTGCTCACTTGTGGGTATTGTTTGGGCCAGCTCTGCAGTGATCTTTATAAAATATGAGAGTATCTTCCCTGCTCGCGCGTACAGGTTTTCTTCCAGTAGAAGTCTGCTTTGCAATGAAGGTGGAGGGCCTGTGGGAGTGTTTCCCCCTCTGCTTGGAGAGACAGCAGCCTGCCTAGAATTTAATTACTATCCATCACTTCCATCATTTTGCAGCTGAGCAGCTTGGGGTCTGCTTTTGACTTGAAGCCTTTTTTTCTAGGTAGTCGATCTGGGCATTTTTTCCATATTAAGTTGCCTGAAAAGTACACCATGGTATGTGTGCTGTGAATGTGCATAGTCCAACCTATAATTACCAGTACAGTCACAAATCACTGCCTCTCTGTATGCTTAAAATCACAGCTGGATACATGTGAAATTAGTGCCCCCTCCTTTAACAGTTCTGTATCGAGAACTGCAAATCACCTTCCAGCACAGTGTTTTTAACCCTTAAGGGTTAAGACTCCAGTTTAAATAATCTTAAATAAACTTAAGCTGTAGATTATTTTGTGGATAAGGTATTCTTTCTCCTTGTATTAGATTTGAAGAGGTGGTACGCAATGGTGCAACACAGCTCCAGCAGCCCTTGAGAATAAATGGGAGTTGAAGGTACCAGCTGTTACTTCCAGGACTGTTTTTAATTTATTTCAATGACTTTTGTGCAAAACATTTAAATTATAGTGGAAAAAGCATACTCCTGGAGGCTAGCACGAAATGTGTATTTTTTTTTTTTAAGAAAAATCCCTCTGGAAGTCTGAATGTTTGGATACTACAGATAGGAATTTAAAAGCTTTTTAGATTGCTTCACAGCCTGATCTCCTCGATAGAAAGAGCAAATCAGGCAGAGGGCAAATGGCTGGCACTGATACAGTCGATGTGTTCCTATGCAGTATGCCTCCCAGTGGGCCTGAGTGACAAACCGTATTGATCTGCTGCTTCCTTTATATCACCTCCAGCTTTTGTTTCAGTGATTCCTGGTTCAGTTCCCGTATTCTTTCTGTATAATGTCTTCTAGGAGCAGCTGATGAGGTGCTGTTGCCTTTTGCATTTTAAGCAGGGGGCTGGCCTGGCCCTCGCAAAAGACATGAATTAAAATAGAGGCTGCTGGTTCTTAAGCACTGAATTGATAATTTTGGAGTGGGGAAATCTGAGAATTCTCATTTACTGCTGTCACCTACGTAGGCAAGGTAAAACTAGCATGAGCAGACTGGTACCTGTGTAGTCACAGTGATTCACATAGAAGGGCCACTAAGCTCACGTTAGATACAAGTTCCCTTGTCGCAGTTGGGAACACGGTTGGTATGGTGAATGAGGCAGCTTGGTGCTGGCAAGTGAGATCTATCTGGAAGAAGTGGCTTGCAAGGCACTCTGCTGTGGGTTCCTCCAGCCTCACAGGGAGGACCACTCTTACTGCCTGGAAGTTACTACAACAAAAGGGACCTGGACAGGCTTGAGAGGTGGGCCTGTGCCAACCTCATGAAGTTGAACAAGGCCAAGTGCAAGGTTCTGCGCCTGGGTTTGGAGCATCCAAACATACATATAGGTTGGGTGAAGAATGGCTTGAGAGTAGCCCTGAGGAGAAGGATTTGGGAGTGTCAGTTGATGTGCACTTGCAGCCCAGAAGGCCAACTGTATCCTGAGTTGCATCAAGAGAAACATGACCAGCAGGTTGAGGAAGGTGATTCTGCCCCTCTGCTCTGCTCTCAGGAGGCCCCACATGTAGTATTGTGCCCAGTTCTGGGATCCCCACCACAAGAAGGACATGGAGCTATTGGAATGCGTCCAGAGGAGGGCCATGAAGATGTCCAGAGGAGGGCCATGAAGATGATCAGAGGGCTGGAGCACCTCCCCTACAAGGACAGGCTGAGAGATCTGGGGCTTTTCAGCCTGGAGAAGCAAAGGCTCCAGGGGGACCTTATAGTAACTTTCCAGTACCTGAAGGGTCCTACAGGAAAGCTGGGGAGGGAATTTTTATAAGGGCAGGTAGAGACAGGACAAGGGGAAGTGGCTTTAAGCTGGAAGAGGGTAGATTTAGACTAGATATGAGGAAGGAATTCTTTACAGTGAAGGTTGGTGAGACACTGGAACGGGTTGACTAGTATGAGTCTGTGGATGCCCCCTCCCTGGAAGCATTCAAGGCCAGGCTGGATGGGGCTTTGAGCAACCTGGTCTAGAGGGTGGTGTCCTTCCCCATAGCAGGGGGTTAGAAAGGTGATCTTAAAGGTCCCTTCTAACCCAAACCATTCTACAATTCAGAGATCTACTGTTAGATTACTGCTTTTTTTTACCTGATATACTTCTATTTCTACACATAGGGCTGCTCAGAAGCTCTGTAAAGTACATTATTTGTCCACAGGCAGCACAATGAGGCATGCAGATGCAATTTAAACAATAAGTTGCATGTACACACAGACTAGAGAGGCCTTGTGTCTTATCTTTAGGTTCGATTTTTTGCTCTGGGGGAGAAAAATAGTCATCTGACAGTCTTTTCTTGTGTCTGGGGCATTTGCAGCTTCTCTCTAATTCTGGCTAAGCAACGACTGAGCTCACTGCCCAGGGGACACTTATGATTGCCTCTGCCATAATTTTTTTTCCAGAAACTTTTAGAAATATATGTTTGACCAAAAAAAGTTCACCACTGTAAAAATATGTTTGAAATCAGGTTTAGAGTTGAAGCAGGCAAGGAGAAATGACTAATGCAGTTACATAAATTCATTAGCCCTAGAAAACACGCTAAAGAGCAAAACAGGGCTGTGATTAGTGTGATGGATTAAGCCGGTCCCCAGGCCTTTATTAGTACCAAGTTCAGCGCTACTTGAGGCCAGGAAGTCCTTGCACGTTGTTAGAGGCTGCTCAGAGGTTTGTTCACAGAAAAAGGATGCTTTGTTAACAGTAAGGGAAGTGTATACTTAGCATTGCCAGTCCTAACATCCATACATCCTCCCCCTGAAAGCAGTGGAAATGTAGCCACCGCAGCTCCATAGTGGCTTTGTTCTGAACATTTCCCACCGCTGGCATGGCATGGAAAAGATCTGGACTTCAGCGGGACTGCTGGCATACAGACAACAGTCATGTATGCTAGAGTGACCAAGATGGAAATCTCCACCTGAGTCATATTTGTGGTCTTGAGACCTATATTGTGCCACGCTTGTGAAAAGCTTTCACATGTTGAAGTTCTTTGCAGCACCAACTCAGAGCTACAAGAAATAGCAGCAATAGCTATGGACAAAAGTGAAGCTCCTTCCCTATAGCAGGAGGTTCTGAAATGTGATTCCATATCAGTAGGGAAATAATTGAAATATGGTAAGAAATAATTCATATTTCCAGCAAATAATCACTCTGGTTCCCTACTCTTTTCCAGTCCCTTCTCTTACTCACTTACCCATAATAGCAAATGTAGCGACAACTTCTTGTCTGCTTTGTTTTGTTGCTGCTTTACAGCTTGAAACAAGAAACAGCTGTTTCATCCTTACTGTTTTCCCTAGTTTTTGACTGGTTCTTTGGCAAGGAGGGGATCCTCTGAGTGCCCTGCTTTGTGCCATGGCTGAGCCAGCAGAAAGGTCCAAAGCATAAAGCCTCAAGGTCGTGCCCACACTGCTATCAAAGCCAAGTACCACATTCTAGGCTCTGTCCACCCCACCGTTACAAGGAAGGAAAACCACACCTCCCATCCAGTAAACTATCTTGGAATAAAAGTGCATGATTCTGACTGACTTCTGTGGCTGACACCTGCAAACTGGGGATGTGGCACTGTGAGGCTGTGGAATGTTAAGATATGGGTTGTGGCCTGTTCTGTAGGAAGGGCACAATGAACAATGCCACTTTTCTGTTCTAGTGGAGAGATTACATGGTGTCAGTGCTGACTTGGCCAGGGACGATGATGTGATGCTGTCTGTGAGCAGAAGAGACCAGCTGGGAGAGGGAGTCTTCTGTTTGTGTTTGGGAACAGAAATACTCAGAGAAAATCACTAACTTGCTGAGGATACAAAGCCAGGAGTGGCTGACACACCAGAAGGCCGTGCTGCCATTCATTGACATCTGGGCAGGCTGCTGAACTGGGTGGAGAGGAACCTGGCGAGGTTCAACAAGAGCAAGTGTGAGGAGAGTAACTCTTAGGAGAAGGACCTGGATGTCTTGGTGGACACTGTGTTGGCCATGAGCCCACAGTGGGCCCTGGTGGCCAAGAAGGCCAATGGGATCCTGGGGTGCATTACAAAAAGAGTGGACAGCAGGTCAAAGGAGGTGATCCTCTCTTTATTCTGCCCTGGTCAAGCCAGATCTGCAGCATAGTGTACAGTTCTGGGCTCCTCAGTTCAAGAAAGACAGCAAACTGCTGGAGACAGTCCAACTGATGGCTACAAAGATGGTTAGAGCATCTGCAGCATCTCCCTGACGATGGAAGGCTGGGAGACATGAGGATGTTCAGCTTGGGAAACAGAAGGCTGAGGGGAGATCTCATCAATGCTTATAAATATCTGAAGGATAGGAGTCAGGTGGATGAGGCCAGGCTCTTTTCAGTGGTGCCCAGCGACAGGACATGGGGCAATGAACAAAAACACAGGGAGCTCCATCTGAACTGTGGAAAAAATTCTACTGTGAGAGTGACAGAGCACTGGAACAGGCTGCCCAAAGAGATTGCAGAGTCTTCTCTGGGGATATTAGAAACCCACTGGACACCTACCTATGCAATCTGCTGTGGGGAACCTGCTTTAGCAGGGCATGGACTCCAGAGGTCCCTTCCAATCCCTACAATTCTGAGTGAATTTTGTGAACTTTATTAATGTGGTTAGCTTTGAAGCACTCCATGCATAGGTGACAAATAACAGTTCTCCTTTTGCACAAGTCTGTGATGGCTCATACCCGCTCGCTTGTTCTCAAGACAACTTTAATCACAAATTCCCAACACAGCACCATGAAGTGCTGTGTTGGGAATTAATTACTTCTTGTTATGAAGAAAGCTAACTCCCATCCATACTCAGCACATGGTGGGAAACTGCAACACAGTGCAATGGAAAATATTTGTTTTTATGCCTTGGAAAATCCAGATTTTGTGGGAGTGTACAAGACACAGCTGCTGGACTGAGTGAGCCTGCAGGAACAGACACATCTTGCAGAGGCCTACAGTAGATGGCATTTATTTACAGCACTTTTTAAATTCTTCTTACTCTGCAGGTGTGAATTCCCAGTTGTTTTATATTCTGGGAAATGATGGAAATTATCAGTGTGGTTCAAACACTGCCAAATTCTTTGCACTTTTTCTTATAGGGCATAACATAGAAGTGTTTTGATAGGAATAGGTGTTTTCCAACTGCGCAAAAGAGTGTGTGCTTGACTCAGAACATGACTGTGCCATATCTGGAATAAAGGGTCTCCTTTCCTGGGAAACGCATCAGTTTAAAACCATTAAACTGGCAGTGAGTCTACTGCTTAGAGCGAGAGCTCCAAGATCTAGGGGAATGCTGGGTCTCTGAAGGACATTACATGAGTGCGAGTGCACACGCGTGTGTGCAGAGGAGGAGTGACTTACATGCTTGTCCAGTTTGGCTCCTTTATTTTGTTATTTTAGTCCTCTTTCAGGATGGACTGAGAACTTGCAGCTAAGCAGGAAGGGCACAACCTGGGCAACATTCACAGGCAACTTTTGCCTGAGGAGGTTACTAGGCTCTGAGTCTGGAAGCTCTGAATCTCAGCTACTGCTTCTGAAGTCAGATTCCTACTTGCACTGTTGCCCCAGAGGATCCCTTCCTTTGTCAGGCTATGAAAGGAGGCAAGTTTTTCTACACTGGAAGCAGTATTGGTCTCCTTGCCAACAGGACCTGTAAAAGCTCCATGTCACACAAGTTTGGAAGGCTGCATGCAGTGGGTATGGCGGTAGCAGAGGAGGCAGCAATTCAATTGAAAGGACTTTTTCTTCTTTTCATACGATCATAGAATCACAGAATGGTTGGGGTTGGAAGGGACCTCACAGCCCACCCAGCCCCACCTCCTGCCATGGGCAGGGCTGCCCCCCACCAGCTCAGGCTGCCCAGGGCCCCATCCAACCTGGCCTTGAGTGCCTCCGGGGATGGGGCACCACAGCTTCTCTGGGCAGCTGTGCCAGCGCCTCACTAACCTCTGACCTAACATCTAACCTAAACCTGCCCTCTTTTAGTTTAAAACCATTCCCCCTTGTCTCATCACTCTGAGACCATGCAAAAAGTCTGTATTCCTTCTTGTAAGCTCCCTCAAGTACTGGAGGCTGCAATGAGGTCTCCTGAGAGGCTTTTCTTTTCCAGGCTGAGCAAGCCCAGCTCCCTCAGTGTGTCTTCATGGGAGAGGTGCTCCAACCCTCTGATCATCCTCGTGGCCTCCTCTGGACTTGCTCCAACAGCTCTACATCCCTCCTGTGCTGAGGGCCCCAAGCCTGGATGCAGTACTGCAGGTGGGTCCTTTCAAGGGCAGAGCAAATGGGGACAAACATCTCCCTTTCCTTGCTAGCACCCCCAAGGAATAATTGGATTTGTCTGTTGACACAAAAATGAATAAGCAAGCACATCTGAAATGAGTTGGGTTATACTGTATATTTTATGTGCCAAGCTAGATGATATGATGTAATTTTGTGATTGAGTGTAGAAAAAGTAGCAAGAAACCCTTTTAAAAAGTAATTGCTAGTAATGTGGCTTAATGAAACTCACTGTTACAGACTCTACTAAATAATGGGAAACTTTATCAAAAAAGCTTTATTTCTGTAACTCTTCATATATCTCAAACTACTAAGTAACAATAATGAAAGAAAAGTCATTTCTTTCTTGGCAGCTCCTTGGCTCCTGCTGTTGTACATGAACAGGAGGGAAGCAGAGACATTGACTAGGGGAGGGCTTGGCTTTGCCCAGCCCCATACAACCCAGCTGTAGGAAGACGAAAGCCATCAGTAATCATCATAGTTGACTCCTGCCCCATGCCTGAAGGTGTGTGGGTTCCGGGGACCGATGGGTGAGTCTTCATCATAGTGGTGCTGGTAGTACCCCCCATAGTACTCATTGCCACCACGCCCCAGGCTCGTCCAGTAGGACATATCATCTTCAAATTTCTGCCAGGAAGAAGAGAATGAAACGGAAAGAAAAAGATGGAAGAGGGGTTCCCTTTGTCTCAGGCAAATAATTCAGATCTGGAATTTCTTCTCAGGAATCCTTTGCGTGCTTTACAAAACTCTGCATCTAAAAGACTTTCTCTGTAAGATGTACCAGACTGGTTTCACCATTCCCCATGCCTGTAGTCATGACATACCTGAGTGCAAAGCGGGTGCATCGCCCTTTGCTTTATGCCTCTTATTTTTCTCTTGTAAAATCATAAGGCTCTAGAAGCAGATCAGTCCTGCTCACGGCAGCAGTGGAAAAACAGTATGCAGGGATATCGAATGCTTGCCAAGCCAAAGCCTTTCCAATTGAATGGCTCTTTGGAAATATTTCTGGCTGAGATTTGTAAAGAAAGTTTTGCAAAATACACAATGGGTAAGCACAGCCTAAGTCCTTTCTGAAGCGTCGCTGGAACTGGCAGTTATCTCATTGCTAAAGCTGTGTCTTAATACTCCACAAAACCTCCTGAGTGGACTCGTTGTCTCCCACAACAGGCCTGGTTTCATTTGTCAGTGCACACAGGAACTTGTAGAGAGGAACCCATCTTGTCTGCATGGTTTGCCCTTTCTACTTAACTTCTTACTACATGCACTTCAGTTCCTGATTCATAATACTGCTTTTGTTAATATCCATGTTGTATAGCCTCACTGTTAAAAAGTCACTTTTATCTGCATAATGTCCAGGAGCAACAAAAAATGTATCCTTCATTATTTCAGTGTAAGGAAAGGATTTTTTTTTAAATTGTTCCAGCTTTGAAAATGAGTGCATTCATCTTCTAAGCAATCCACATAACATGAAGGTCTAACGTGTGTTCCAGCTTGCCTGTGCCAATGCAATCTCATTAAGCACACGCATGCAGCTGTCAGAAGCCAAGAATCCAGCATCTATGACTATTTTTACCTCTTATTTATGTACAGATTATTCTATGCATGGGACTGCAACTGAACACAGTGTCTGCTCAGCAGAGCTTTGTGCAGAGTGTGTACCAGCTGAGGGCTCCTGATCCTACCCTGGTGTTGTTACAGCTTAGAAATATACCCTCATGGTTCAAAGGGAGGTTGGCTGAACGTTACCAGGCAGTATTCCTTCCCATGCAGGGTCACAGCACAGCTGTGAGAGCCACACACTCTGTATCAGGTAGGTAACATTGGTAGGGAAAGACCACTAAGATTATCTAGCCCAACCACCAGCCCGCCCCCACCATGCTCACTGACCACGTCCCTCAGTGCCACATCCATATGGTTCTTGAACACCTCCAGGGATAGGTGACTGCACCCCCTCCCCAGGCAGCCTGTGCCACTGCATCACTGCTTTTTCTGTGAAGATTTTCCTAATATCCAACCTGAACCCTGACCCCCCCCTGACACAACTTCAGGCCATTCCCTCTCCTCCTATCACTGTTACCTGAAAGAAGAGGCCGACCCCCACCTCACCACAACCTCCCACGCCCCCACTTGACCCCACAGTCCCACACTCACCGCCTCATCGAAGCCAAGGTAGAGGAACTGCTGGTACCACTGCTGCACGTCGGGCTGGCTGCGGTCCCACAGCTGCCGCCGTGGGCGCCTCAGGCTGCGCAGGAACCCCTTGGCTGCCTCTTCCTTCAGTGACACCTCTGGCTTCGTGGCAATGGGGGCTGGAATGAATCCCCCCCCCCCCCCCGCCAAAAAGAGGCTGAGAAGTGCTTAATCAGCCTAAATTGTGCCACATTGGTGTTATTTCATCATCTTTGTGCTCAGCAGAACGGTGTGTGAAGCAATAGTAAAAATAGGGATTGCCGATACAATGACCTCATAGCTACCCCTGTTCTCTTTGCTTTTATCACAGCTATCCCAAGCTCAAGACATGTTACACACGGAATTTAAACACACAGTCCAAACGGAGAATGGGAGCCTAGGCTCTGTGTGCTGCAGCTGCAGGAATGGGAGGGACGCGTGGCTGCTGTGTGCGCTCACGGTGCAGCAGAGCTGTGCATGGTGGGGTCTGCTTGGAGTGCTTACACAGCTCCTGAGTGCTGTGCTGCCTCTGGGACAGGGGCACAGCAGCAGCACTCGGAGTGCTGTGACAGGCAGCAGCTGAACCAGCAGGGAAGTGGGCAAGCAATTGACTGCTTCTCTATTTACCTTCTCGTTTCTGAAGCATCCGCTTAAGTTTGTTTCCTCTTGAAACATCTAGAGAAATAAAAATATAATGCATGCTTACCTATCCACTCTTATTTGTTAAGAAGGAAATCACGATGACAAAAAGACCCCTTCCTACCAAGGAAAATCTGGAGCATGCTTCCACCCATACCTCCCTGTGCCCCCGTTTCCCTGTTTCAGTTTAACAGCAGGGAACCCTCCCGCACCCCAACATCCTTTCCCCAAAGCTTCTTGGGTTGGATCCCCATACCAGCACAGGTTGCCAGCACAGCCAGAGCCGGGCTTCCCACCGGGCTCCCCACAAACCATCTTCCGGCAGAGCGACTGCAAACAAAAGATTTATAGGGGAGAGATGCTGAACTTGCGACCGAAAGCTGAGCCCGCGCTCACTCACCGGGAGCTGCGCAGAGCAGCGGCACGACGAAGAGGAGGAAGAAGAGGAGGAAGGCCCCGGGCAGGGCTCCGCGGGGGCACGGAGGCTGCATGGCTGGTGGCCTCCCCGCCTCGACGGGACGGGACGGGACGGGACGGGTCGGAGGGAGCGGAGAAAGGGGTGGCCGCATCCACGCCCACGTCGGGCCCGCCCTCACCCAGCCCGGGGGCCTGCTGCGGGGGGAGCAGAGCTAGGGAGGCCCCGGTACCGGGATGCTCTGGATTGTAGATGTCAGGAGGTGATCCTCAGCGTGCAGGCACCACTTCTTAAATGGCATGGAATGGTATGGCATGGCATGGCATGGCGTGGCATAGGATAGGATAGGATAGGATAGGATAGGATAGGATAGGATAGGAT
>JAPSGF010000027.1:7756594-7779220 GCA_035772895.1 Perdix hodgsoniae | reverse complement strand
AGGAGTGGCTGAAGGAGGTGGGGTTGTTCATCTAGAGAAGAGGAGGCTCAGGCAAGACCTTATTGCTTGCTACAACGACCTGAAAGAAGGTCGTGGTGAGGTGGGTGTTGGCCTCTTCTCCCAGGTAACAGTGATAGGATGAAATGGAATGGCCTCAAGTAGCACCAGGGGAGATCTGGGTTGGACTGAAGTTAGGAAATACTTCTCTGGAAGAGTGGTCAGGCACTGGGACAGGGTGCCTAGGGAGGTGATGGAGTCACTGTCCAGGAGGTGTTAAGAAATGTTTAGATGTCATACTGAGAGACATGTGCAGTAAGAAATACTGGTGATACGTGGTCAGTTGTACTGGTTGATCTCAGAGGTCTTTTCCAACCTTGGTGATTCTATGATTCTGTGATAGGACAGGATGTTTTTGTGGCTGCACATAACTCGGTATCAGCTGGCAAAGACTTTGCAGCAATTTGTACAGGCTGTTAAAGGGAAATGAAAAAATAATAATAATAATAACTGCAGCATGTCATTTAATCTTTTTCTACATCTTAAATCAGTTTGTCAGCTACTTGTAGTACTGGACGAAGGTGAGGGCTTGTTTCGGTAGGAAAATGAATTGGAATGAACCAAAAGTGGCTCCGTTCTGCTTTTTTCTCCTTCAGATCCTCTCCTTTCATCCCTCACACCTCAAAGTCCATGGGAGGCTGCAGTGCATTTTAACTGAGCTGCTTTAAAAAACACTGAATTTATTTTTCTGCATGTAGACATGGTTAGCCCGAAGCATGAACCCCTGGTCCAAACCCCAAACTCTCAAACTGGACATCCCTGCTCAGCAGAATCAGAGCTGTAGTAACTCTGCATTTTCCTTTTTCAGATCTAGGTTTACCTCCACAAATTCAGCCTCTCTGCTTCTTTCTTTGTGAATGTCAGAAATGCCCTGAATTGACCATGCTGGAAATGGATGTGAGAGAGAAGCAGGGCTCTGTGAGCTGTCATGAGAAGACAAAAGAGGCCGGGGGTCTCGGCTCTGTGAGTCAAGGGTTGTTTCCAGACAGACTGGAGCCACCAATCCTTGGAGCTGTTCTAGAACCATGTGGATGTGGCACTGAGGGACAGTGGTCAGTGGGCATGGTGGTCCCCACCATGTGCTGATGGTTGGACGAGATGATCTTAGTAGTCTTGTCCAACCTTAATGATTCTGTGATTCTATCTGCACACTGCATATAGGAGTTGTGCATTCCTATTTATTCCTATTTATGCATAAGTACACGCATTGTAGCAGATGCAAGGACTGTTTCTGACACACAAGCTCTGCATCCATTGTCTTCCTATGGCCTCCTCAGTGGCCCACAGCCTAAAGCTCATCCCAGGTGTACTTCTTCAAGGTCAACTTCCATGCAGCTGAGAAGCAAAGTTATTGTCCATTCCATCACCACCTGTGAGTGCTTTTTCCACGTTGCTCCATGTTTCAAGTATAATCTCTCTGTGTGCACAATGCTGTGCTGCAGCAAATCCCCGTTCTTCAGTATCAATGTGTTCTTTAATTGGCTTAACTTTGACAGTCACTTGACTGAAATCATTTGGCTTTCTTTGGAAAGAAAGCTGCAGACTGTAGCTAAAGTGACACAAGAGGAATGCATACCTAAGGCTGCATGAAACACCCGTGATGCAGATAATTTTTAAAGCAGGGAAATACCTTGTAGATAGTTACCTCATTATATCAAAGCTGGTCACTTTGTAACAAGTCCTGTGTGCAACACCATCCTCTATAGGGGTCCAGGTAATACGAAGCAATACAAGGCACCAAAGCTCATCAGTGTACCACATATATCACCGTGGCTCACAAAGCCACTCAGATGAA
The DNA here is from genome assembly GCA_035772895.1 of Perdix hodgsoniae. NCBI lineage: Eukaryota > Metazoa > Chordata > Aves > Galliformes > Phasianidae > Perdix > Perdix hodgsoniae. The sequence goes on along the minus strand of JAPSGF010000027.1, from coordinate 7,777,368 downwards.
TGTTATCTTGTGAAACCCAGAGATATATTGACTCGAGAGCATGGCTGTTGTAGAAAATCATTGCTGTTGGTGGAAGAGATGATTGACGGGCGAGCATCTTGCCCAAGGTTAAACTGAGCATGGCGTCTTTCCAAAAGAGGTCACTTTCTCAGTTCAGGAGACAGAAGTTTTGAGCATAAAGAAAAAAAAAAAAAAAAAAGTTGTTAAAGATATAACACTATCTCATTTCTAAGCCAGCTGTGAGAGGTGATTGGCATTTTTCCAGGAGCGATCTGTATTTCTAGCCTAGCTTGTTTTAAGCACTAGGATGTTGTTGCCTGGTGCTGCAGCACTTTTCTGCTGAGCTTGAGACTACTGCTACGAAGCTGGTGAGGGGCCTGGAGCACAGGCCTTATGAGGAGCGGCTGAAGGAGCTGGGATTGTTCAGCCTGGAGAAGAGGAGGCTCAGGGGAGACCTTATAGCACTCTATAACTTCCTGAAGGGAGGTTGTGGTGAGCTAGGGGTTGGCCTTTTCTCTCGTGTAGACAGTGACAGAACTAGAGGCAATGGTTTCAAACTGCGCCAGGGGAGATTCAGGCTGGACATTAGGAAATATTACTTCTCGGAAAGGGTGGTCAGGCATTGGAATGCACTGCCCAAGGAGGTGGTGGAGTCACCGAACATGGATGTGTTCAAGAGACGTTTGGATGTTGTGTTGAGGGATAGGATTTAGCTGGGGAGTATTGGTGATGGTTGGACTGGATGATCTTTTAGGTCTTTTCCAACCTTGATGATTCTGTGATTCTGTGATTCTGTGATCATTACTAGAAGTGTGTACCTTCAAACGAGCACTCATATTTATTGATACACCTGTGGTGCTGCTTTCTGGTGTTTGCCAGTTAAAAATGCAGTCACTGCACACACTGCTTTGAAAATGCTGTGTTTTCCAGGGTTCTCTCCATTAACAGTAACATAACTCTCTTTAAACTTTTTCTTGGTTTGGAGGAACACTGGTCATCTCCTGCCTGCCAGCCTGGTCCTCAGAGAACTTTGCACACCCTGTGCCTTGCTGGGGGTAAGCAAATAAGATTCCATCTCATTTTTTATATGGTTCCACAACTCACTCTTTGTTGCTGAGCAGTCTGTTTCATCTGTGTGACCTCTATATTTATGCTCAGTGTTTTTCAAGCCCAGTGGCTTCTATCTGAAATGACACAGAAATCTCTCTGCCCTGAAGCATCACTGAGTTCTAAAGCATCTGCGTTCCTGTATTATTATTGTACATTTGGACTGAAATTAAGTACAGAGAGATTCATGAATAATAGAGGAACACCTCTGCTTTTGTATCTCACCACAGCAGCTGTTGAGAGAACGATTACCTTCATTAAAATGTAAGAGATACCATCACTATTGCCATTCAAGAATATCCAGAAAGTCCAAGCATAGAAAAAATAATTAAAAAAAAAAGTATATATAGAATTTAAAAGGTTGATTTTGCTTTCTTTCCTTTATTAGGCCTCATGTTTTCAAGATTTTCAACACAAGTATGTTTTAAAATGCAGTGCATGCTTATATAATCACAGGATCCCCAAAGCTGGATTTTCAAGGGGAAAATAAAAACGACCAAGAATAATGAGACATGATAAAATAGTGAGACCTGGCATCAGCATAGCTGAGCAGATAAACAGGAGAGCTGTATGCAGACCAGGGGCTGAAGGAGAGACACTTCATCTTCTGCAAAGAACCATGAAGATTCTAACGATCCACTGAAACGACTTGTGGGATCCAGAACATAGCAGCACTGAACTGTGCTCCCGACATACAGAGAGGTGTCACATGGATGCTCCATCCCTGGAGGCATTCAAAGCCAGGCTGGATGTGGCTCTGAGCAGCCTGATCTAGTGGTTGGCAACCCTGCACATAGCAGGGGGTTGAAACTAGATGGTCATTGTGGTCCTTTTCAGCCCAAGCCGTTCTATGATTCTATGATTCTTTTTCACAAAAAGTCCAGACCATACTGCTCTGGTATCTGGCTGTAGGATGGAGGTGCTTGGCACTCTGAGCTGTTCCTGCTCCCTGTTCCAAGAAAACCACAGGAGTTGTGTTTTATTTCCAAACAGAAGGAAGAACATTGAATTCATGAGCCAGCTATGCCCCAAACATTTTAAGTTTCACACTACTTCCTCTCCTGCTCCAGAGCCCTCCTGACAGTGATGGGACCCAAGTTCTGTCTGAAACCCTCTTGCTTTAAGGGAAGTCTGTTTGTCATCACAAGTTCTATTGACCTTGATGCACAGTCTGCGACTGATAGGAACACGAGTATTTCATCCGTCACATTTTGCCTGGTCCATATTATAAATAAACAGCAGTGTTAATGTTTTTTCCTTACCTTGAAGTGATACAAAAAACCTCTATGAAGTCCTTTTGTCCTTCCACTGCCTCCAGTACATTTTCACATGTATACACCAAGTCTGCAAGTTGGGTCTAGCAGGAAAGGAGAGGTATGGTAATGCATTAGTACTTCTCTTTTTACAACACATCCATTTCTTTCAAATCACTCTTTCTTTCACAGCTGTCTCTAAGGACTCTTCTTTTAACATTTCTTTAATGTTTCAAAACTTTTTTATGAACTCATATTTCTGAGCTATTTTTGACTTGAATTTGTTCCCTTCCTTTATTGTATACATCCAGAATGATGTGTGCATACTGCCTCAAAAAAAAAAAAAAAAAAAAAAAGACTGCAAATGATGAAAATGTAAAGTCTTAAAAGTTGGCTTTAGTATCCCCGTCTCTACATGTCATAATTCACTTAATGGTTTATACACACTGTCGCTATTTCCCCAAGTTCTGGACTCATACATGAGGTGGCTGGTGCTGCCTGCCATGGTCTTCCCATTCTCTCATGTCCCCAACCAAAACCTCACATAGAGATCGTTATCTTCCCCCTCTTGCTTCACCAGAGATCTTCATCCCATTCTTCTACTTTTTGGAGCCAATCCAGTGTTTACTAAACTAGTGGGACTGTATTTGGGTTTGCTATTGCTGAGTTAGTTGTCACGGAACCACAGGATATTGAAGTCAGAAAGAACCCATAAGGGATCCAGCTCCTGTCACCACACAGGACCCCTCAACATTCAAACCCTACATCTGGGAGAGATATCCAAACTCTCCTTGAACTCTAGTGGCTTGGAGCCATGCCCACAGCCCTGGGCATCCCATTCCATGCCCACCACCCTGTGGTGCAGCCCCTTTCCCTGACCCCCAGCTGCCCTCCCCTGACAGCTCCACGCCGTTCCCTCGCCCTGTCGCTGTCACACAGCGCGGAGCTCAGCGCTGCCCCTCCGCTCCCTGTGAGGAGCTGAAGCTGCCATCAGGCCTCCCCTCAGCTCCTCTGCTCTGCGCTGAGCACAGCGAGGGGCCTCAGCCGCTCCTCTCACACCTTGCCCTACAGACCCTTCTCCATCTTTGTTGTCATGGATTTTGCTGTCCACAGGACTAGGAAGTTGTGATGTCCTAGGTGGTTTGCAAGAGCTGGGGCCAAGCAATGAGGCTATGTCCAGAAGTGGGAATGGAGTGAAACAGGTGAAACTAACCTTCTCCATTTCGCCAGAGGGGGCTATGTTGTTCACTCCACCCCAAGGAACCACCATGATGTGGACCCTGTTCGCAGACAGCAAGCAGCAGCCCAGGGGCCAGGCACTGTGGAAACGAGCCTTAGAAGCATCTAGAGCATCTCAGCTCTGTGGTTATCAGAACAGAAGCTCGTCCTCCCAGTGCTACCACAAGTGATCTTATACCCCTATGGTTTGCTCTGCTGCCTCCTTCCCCAGCTCTGCCTCATCTCCGTGCTTCCAGCTTTACCAGGGCCTGCCCAAACCCTCCCTGCAAAGGAGGCCATGCCTCTGCCCATTTGATGCTGGATTACATTTCCGATTTACAACTCTGTTTGTTTCCAGGAGAGTGCACCTTTTGTAGCCTTCTCGTGTTGCTGCTGAGTAAGAGATCACGGCATCTTTAATCTTCCAGCATGAAATCCCTCTGCACCCAGCCATGCTTAGATGCCAGCGGCTTCAAAGGCAGTCTCTGCCAACCTAGCATCACAACGCTGCCGACTGTGGGTGCTTGAGGGGACATTTTTGCCTGTTGTGATCATTTAAGTACTTGTCCTGAAAATATTCATGCACATATTCAATTTGAATCATAAGAGCACTGTGGAATCCCATTCATCTCAGAAAAATTAAATTCCAGTCTGCTGCTGCTATGTCTGGATCTTGCAAAATGTTGTAGTACAGAAATATAGCTCCTACCTGAAGGCGTCCGTTTCTTCCTTGGCTCTTTGCTGTCATGTGTTGGCTACGCATACATGTGCTAGTAGGGCTGCACACATTCTGGACTGAAGCTGCCATTCATTCACCCAACCAGAAACACCTGCCCGCCTTTATCATGTAGACAAGACACTGAAGTCCCTGTTAGCTCCTCTTAGCATAATTGCTGTTATGCACTGGAGCTATTGCCCTTGAGGATGGTTACAGGATGGAGGAGTTGTTATCCATCTTCAGCATGTGGTTTCTTCTATATCAAAAATGTCATGGTGGGAAAAAAAAGTCCCTCTGTGGGTCTGATCCTTCAGCTTGGGGCCAAAATAGATACAGTTTAACCTGAAAACTAATCTGTATCAGAAACACATATTGGCTGAACTGTCACAGGAGCTGGGATAGACTTAAGTCAGGGTAATTTTACAGCAGTTCTTTAGCAGTAGTGATCTCTTTCTTCTCCGTAGGTGTCCAGATTGGTGTTTAGTTGTACAAGAGGAAACAAAGCTGCAGACAAATCCTTGAGGAGTCCTTGTACCCTGCAGAAACAGCACAAGCACAGCAATGACAGTATGGTAGAGCAGGAGGGGCCACTTGGTGGTATAAGATTCAAGTTGTAACTGGGAGTATCTTTTCAGAGGCTGTCAGTTAGTTTGCTTTTTTCCTACTGATTAATGCAGATGTGGTCATGCCAAGTGATATGCAATATAATGTTGTTGTTTAAAACATTTATTGGAGATGGTAAGACAGGATGCCATGCCTTCTCCCAATGAAGAGAAAACAGGGTGTGCATAGGATGTATGTACTTTGAAGTAGGAAGCACTCAACACAAGAGCAGTTTTTTGGAGACCCAACCTGGTGCTCTGCTCGGCGAATTCTAGGCCTGTAGACCAGAATCCTGTCTTCTGATTCGAAGGGAACATTTGCCCTTCATTTTAGCAAGGTCAAGCATTTTATATGAAAATTCCATTGTGTGGTTTGGGTTGGAACTTTCTTGAGACATTCTTCTACACTTTTAAAAATAAAAATAAAAAAAACCTTACCCCAAAATGGCCAAATCATTACAAAGCCACTAAATATGCCTATGGAAAAGTTTCACATAGCAGTAATCTCATTTGCCTTTTTTATTTGTGCTTAAGACAAGCCATGCTGAAAATTTTGGAAAGGGAGGGGAGAAATACACAGCAGGGAGAGGCATTTTTCTTTTTATCTGATAAAAAAACAGACTGCTGTTAGATCAGCGTTCTAATAAAGAAGACAGCAGCACATTTCCCATCGAACCTACAGCTCAATATTAGAAGCAATCCATCAGGCTCCTTTAGGAAAGTTCCTGCTGCCCAAGGCACAGATTCATTTACCTGTAAGAGCGCAGACAACTCCAGATTAGGCTCATACCTAAGAGAAAAAGGTAAAACAAAGTCTGACACATGTTTTGGTTTCATTATGGACAAATTCCATCTTATCTTGTTTTTGTCAGAGGTTTCACTCCCATTTCTGTCTCTGGTTACCATTTAAACATCACATATTTGCATTAAAAAAAAACAAAACTCTCGCATACAAAGAACTAAACTAATATATGTTTAAATATATATATATATTATATATCATTTATATATACAATTAAATACATAATTTAAATATATAAATATTTATATACACACACACACACACAGACACACACAGACACACACATATATATGTGTGTGTGTATATAAAATACAAAATAGAAATACTATCCAAAGATCTAAGTGCATTCTCTTCATAACACAACACTGGAAAATATATCTGCCGTTTCCTTTCCCAGGGTATACAAACAGCTTTAGGAATAAATTATCCAAAACTATCTAAGGATTAATTTGTGACAAGAAAAATGACAGTTAAGGAATGTGCCTGTTTTGTTCATTAGTATTAGGATTCTGTGCACTGGTGATGAATGTACAGATAGTGATACAGATAGAATCACTGTGATGACTTCAGAGTTTAACTTAAGAGGAAAAACATCAGATGGGAGTTAATGAGTGTATAGAAGGTATGATGGTTGCTCCAAAAGTAATGCTTCCTGTTTTACTGTGTTGACACATCAGAGGTGGATGTTGGTGTCATGGCAGAAGAGGTTGAACCTTCCCACCAATATTCCATTACATATCATTGCCATGTGACACATTGTAGCAGAGGGACACTCTGACACAAAGGCATTTGACATAGAAGTGCATATGAAGCACAGGTGTGTCACTGAAATCCTCCGTGCAGGAAAAAATGGCACCCACTGACATTCACCTACACTTGCCAAATGTTGATGGAAAACAAAGAGTGGATGTGAGCACAGCGAGGTGGTGGTGTGCTCCAGCAGTGGTGACAGAGACGTGAAAGACAAGTCACGTTCTAGATGGCCATGCAGATTGTTACTAGTGCGACATGCAGCTCTTGTTTATTGCTGGGGAAAATGCATAGCTAATGATGGTGGCTGTTGAAAAAGAGAGCTGAGAATTTGCTCTATCAAACACTGTCACTGTGCACTTTGTATCTGTTGTTGTTTCCATAAGGAGGCATTGCTTTCAGAGTGGCATATGTATAAGACAATGTTTTTCTTGGGTGACACTGGAAGAATGTAAGGACTGTGTAGGAACAGGTGTATCTTTCTTATCTTTCAAGAGATTATTTTTCTTTCTAAAAGATGATCACTGTCAGAAGTACTCTTTATGATCCAGAAAGCTGAATTTTCACAGGGTTGTCAGAGGATCTGAATTATGCAGGTGGTCAGATCAGACTGATGTCTTCTCGTCTTAAAATCAATGTATCTCACTCAGATATGAAAGGAAGGAAAAGACAGGTAGTAGCACAGAGTTTATACATTTACAAATCACCTACAAAACTGCTTGTTTGAAGTTTACACAGAAATGTCAGCCAAAGCCAAGTTCCCTTCAAATCAGTCGTTACCATTTCCCCTTCAAATGCACAGTAGTGTCTTCAAGCAGTATCTGAAAAAGGGCAGTGGCTGATTACAGGGTTACAGTGAGCTGAGGATCTACACGTAGGCAGAAAAGCAAGGAAAAGGGCATTACCGATCAGAAAGACTAAGGAACAGGAGTGAAACACAATTGCATGAGGTCTTGACAAATTACATTTACTCCCAGAAGCAAAACATTTGTGCGTGTGCCACCTGCTGAGGATGAAGGCTGCATGGCAAGCAGTAAGAAGAGTTCTGTACAAGCACAGACTTTACAGAGAAGCGTAAAAGGGATGTGGATTTTCCCAAAGCTGCACTGAGAACCAACCAGCAGGCTGGCTGACTGCCACAGAGATACACTTGCCTACAGGTTTACCCTTCCTCTAACTGAAAATCCAAGCTTGACCCATGCTCTGTTAACTGTTCAGTTCTACAAGCAACCACAATTCATGATCAATGGTTTCAAAGGCTACTGACACGGATAAAGGAATCTCATCTGTGCCCATCGCAGGAGAGGTTTTCGTCTCTGTATGTCATTATTAGGAAGAGGTTGGTCAAGAAGACCTGCATTAGCATTTAGGGCACGAAACTGTATTATATTAAAGAAAGAAAGGCATTGAGTATGAGATCTCTAAATAGGACCAGAATGGATTTATTAGAGTGCCTGTGTGTTGCAACATTCAAATGAACATTTAGGGGCAGCCAACAGAGAGAAGTTGCAGTAAACATCAGACCCTGCACAGTTTCTTTTAGACAATCTTTCCGTACTTCATTAAGTCTTGCCTGTGGTAAGCCAAGTCAAACACAGCATGAAAACATCCCTGTATTTCAGTTTGTGCTAAATAAATGTGTCTTCCTATTGCTTTTTTAATGACAGATGCTTTCCTTTGGATCTTCATTGACTAGCGCAAGTCATTCTACTGTGGGATAAAAGTTCTGCATGTGTGCATGGGAATGCATGTGGATAAACTGTGGTGTTCAAATGCGCATACCACTGAATACACATATTCCATATTTCTTAAAAAGCTGCCTGTCCGCTACTATCCCTTGTGACTGGGGACATTTCTTGTATGGAAGTCGAGCTCAAGAGCTAAGAAAACACTACACTAGGAGATTGTGGATGCCCCATCCCTGGAGGCATTCAGAGCCAGACTGGATGTGGCTCTGGGCAGCCTGGTCTGGTGGTTGGTGACCCTGCACATAGCAGGAGGATTGAAACTAGATGATCATTGTGGTCCTTTTCAACCCAGGCCATTCTATGATTCTATAATGATTCTATGATTCAAAGTAGACATTTGTAAAAGGCACCTGAAGAGGAAATTAGGAAATACACGTGCTACACATGCAAACCTTTCCTGTCAGATTGCTTAGGTTACTGCATCTCATTTTCATCTCAGTTAAGATACGGATAAATCACAAGATGGTAAAGGCCAGCCATATATCTGTGTGTATGCCTGTGTATGCCCCTACTGGAAAATGCCACAAAAAGGCTTTGAGTTTCTTGGAATGTACTGAAATTTCAGATTCCTGATGATCTACATTTCTGCAACTATAGTTAATAAAATGGCCAAAGGAGAGCAAGAACACTTGGAGCTGCCAGTTGGCTTCACAGATGATCTTCTTTTAAAGAGCTAGATTTCTGAATGTCATGTAAGGGCAGGGTGGAGGGGCACACTGTCCCTCAGCAAACGCAGAGCCAAAAGGATGGCGAGTATTGGGCATATGTGAGCAGTGCAGAGGCTTTGGAGAACCAAGGTCTCCTTGGCTGGACTCCCACTACAGCATTCTCTCTGCAGTCGTGTCATCTGGGGACATAGCAAGATGTCATCTCAGATCCTGTTAACCAGACCCGTGGACATCCTACCAGACGATGCTCAAGCACAATCCAAGCTGAGGATGAAGAGGATGCTGTGGACATTGCCTTCAGCTTTCTTTCAGGAATCACATGAAAACTGAGCTACTTGATGGTCAGGTTTACTTTTGTTAAGAATACCTTTTGTATTTTAAGAATACTTTCGTATTCTTAACAAAAGTTTATTCCCTAAACATGACATTCTTAATTGCATTTGGTTCTATTATGTAGAAGCACTCAAGGCTGCTGCCTTCTAAATCTAATCTAGCAAATCTATAGAAGCACTAAATTTATCTATCTCATCAATAGGACAATGGGTAATGGCCTCAAGTCTTACTGGCAAGGTTCAGGTTGGATGTGAGGAAAGATTTATTCTCAGAAAGAGCAATGAGGCAGTGGCACAGGCTGCCCAGGGAGGTGGTGCAATCACCACCCCTGAAGGTGCTGAAGAACCGTGTGGTTGTGGCACTGAGGGACGTGGTCAGTGGGCATGGTGGGGGTGGGCTGTTGGTTGGACTGGATGATTTTAGTGGTCCTTTCCAAATGTAACGATTCTGTTATTCTATTCCACAACCTGCAATGGGACAGCACATGATGCTTTCATTAATATAGAGATTTTTAGCTTCCTTGCTCGTCAGCTGAAACAGGGAAAATATTAAGAACCAAACAAGAGCATCGCCAGAGAATCTGATAGTATAGTCCTCTGTGTCCATATACTTTCCTTATAAAATTTTTAGCTATTTCCGTGGCTACAGAGTGTGCATTCACACAGCCATGCACACACACACATGTATGCATACACTGACAAAGAGCCTGCTTATGGCCAGAAAAAGATCCTATATGAGCCCACAGACAACTGAAAGATAAAATATTCCTTTATAACACCCTGCATGGTTGTTGTCATGGCAGAACTTTATCCTCAAATAACTTTTTGTAGAGTAGTATATAAAGACATATTTTTGACATTCCTCCTGCTCCTTCAGCAAACAAACATTTTATCAGTTTACCTGTAAAATAACATGCTTCCTGTATCCTTCTCAAATGCCTAGCCAGGAGAAGTGACCATTTTTCCACCACAGAACAAGTTTCTCTTTATTTAAGCATTTCTCAATCCCTGAAAGTAGGGCAAGGAGCACGCAGAACTGTGAGCACTGGGGCAGGCAGGCTGCTGGGGAAGTGCAGCTGAAAGGCAGGCTTATTCTGCTCCTCTCCAATCCTGGCCCCTCGGCTGCGAATGCTGACCAAAGTGTGGAGAATCATGTTTCTGCTTCGGCAGGCCGACTGAGTGGGGAACGATGATTGCAAGCAGATGTACCCATGTTCTCATGCAAAAGGAATTCAGGATTTTGTAGAGGCTGAAGGATGCGCGGCAGGCTCCTGGGAGTGCTTCACCCTCTCTTAATTCTTTGCAGGTGTTGGAAGCCAGTGTGCTGTGGGGTGTTACATCCTCGCCTCGCCATCCACAATACATGGGGAGGAGCGGCATGGCAAGGGTTAGCAGAAGGGCAGAGAGAAAAGGAATGTCTTGCAGGGCAGGGCAGGTTTGGTTAAAAGGGGAAATACGTCTCTGTCTTGTGAAGTCTTGTGGATGTGGGACAAGTTTTAGTAACTCCATAGGTCAGGTTGATGGTTGGACTTGATGATCTTGAAGGTCTTTTCCATACCTGATGATTCTGTGACCCCATGACTCATATTCCTCGTAAATGTCAGAATCACAGAATTACAGTATATCCTTAGTTGGAAGGGACCTACAAGAAACATTGAGTCCAGCACCCAGTCCCACACTGGACCACCCAACATTCAGCCCCTATGCATGACGGTGGTACCCAAATGCTCCTTGAAATCAAGCACTCAGGGCCATGCCCACTGCCCCGGGCATCCTGTTTCATGCCCACCATCTTCTGGTGCACACCCTTTCCCTAACCCACAGCTGCCTCTCCCCTGACAGCTCCATGCCTTTCCTCAGGCTCTGTTGCTGTCACAGAGAGCAGAGCTCAGAGCTGCCCCTTTACTCCCCCTGTGAGGAGGCTCTTCCCCCTTTCTGGCCTGTTATTCCAGTGCTCTGTCATCCTCGAAGGAAAGAAGTTCTTTCTCATGTTCAGATGGAGGTTCCTGTATTCCAGTCTGTGCCCATTACATCCTGTTCTGTTGCTGATAACTGCCAAAAAAGAGCCTGGCTCCATTAATTTGACACCCACCCATTACACGTATCCATAAGCATTGGTGAGATCCCCTCTCAGTCTTCTCTTATCCAGGATGAACAGCCCCAGGTTTCCCAGCCTTTCCTCGTACAAAAGATGCCCTTAATCATCCTTGTTGCCCTCCACCAGACTCTTCCTAGGAGATATCTATCTTTTTTGAATTGAGGAGCTCAGAACTGGGCACAGTAGTCCAGGCCACATTCTTTCTAATGCACTCCAGGGTCCCATTGACCTTGACCACACAGACATACTGCTGGCTCATGGCCACCCTGTTGCCCACCAGGACACCCAGATCCTTCTCTACAGAGCTCCTCTCCAGTAGGTCAGGTCCTACCCTGTACTGATGCACATCATGATTTCTTCCCAGGTAAAGGTAGCACTGGACATTCACCCTTGTTGAACCTTATCCAGTTCCTCTCCACCCAACTCTGCAGCCTGCCCAGGTCTTGTGCAGCAGTAGCCTTTTGGTGTGTCAGCTATTCCTTTCAGCTTTGCATCATCATCAAACTTGCTGAAGGTGGACTCTATCCCTTTATACAGGTCATTGATGAAGATGTTGAACAAGATTGGACCCAGCATGGAACCTCTAGTTACAGGCCTTCAACCAAACTGTGCTGCTGACAGAGTGTCACAACCCTCTGAGCTCTGCCAGATAGCCAGTTCTCAATCTACCTCAATGTCCACTCATCTGTTTCACACTTCCTGAGCTTATCTACAAGGCTTTCATGGGAGAAGGCATCAAAGAAGCTCTTGATGCAGTTACAGCATTTGTAGCTGTATTATGATGCCACTACTGCAACTTGTTGTGCACTGTGGAAAACCCAGTTTGTCTAATGTAAACATCTAAATCGAAAGGAATAGGACCTGGAAACCTTCAAAACATTTTTCTGTTGGTTCATTGCTGACTTCTCCAGAAACATCAGTGCTTACATGAGGAGATCTACTCTTCAAGATAATGAAAAATTATGTTCAATTCTGATCCCCGAGGCTCTGATTCAGTGAACACCTTTTAACATAATAATGGGTTAAGCAATCTGTGCCCAGCCCTTTCCTTCACCATTTTTTCCCACACAGCTCTCCATGCAGCAATCTCTGCCAGGAAAGTGGCTTCAGCTGATAGCACCCCAAGCTTTAGCTCCCCCCATAACTTCATCTGGATCCAGTTCACAGAATCACAGAATGGCCAGGGTTGGAAAGGATCTCAAGGATCATGACTCTCCAACCCACCCTCTACAGGCAGGGCCACCAACCTCCACATTTAATACTAGACCAGACTGCCCAGGGCCCCATCCAATCTGGCCTTGAACACCTCCAGGGACGGGGCATCCACAGCCTCTCTGGGCAGCCTGTTCCAGCACCTCACCACTCTCTCTGTAAAGAATTTCCCCCTGACATCCAACCTAAATCTTCCCTCCCTCAACTTTAAACCATTTCCCCTTGTCCTGCCATTATCTACCCTTTCAAAGAGTTGATTCCCCTCCTGTTTGTAGGCTCCCTTTAGGTACTGAAAGGCTGCAATGAGGCCACCCCACAGCCTTCTTTTCTCCAGGCTGAACCAGCCCAGCTCCCTCAGCCTGTCTTCATAGGGGAGGTGCTCCAGTCCCCTGATCATCTTTGTGGCCCTCCTCTGGACCCTCTCCAACAGCTCCCTGTCTTTCTTGTACTGGGGGCTCCAGGCTTGGATGCAGGATCCCAGATGGGGCCTCACAAGGACAGAGTAGAGGGGGACTATCACCTCCCTGTCCCTGCTTGCCATCCCTCTTCTGATGGATCCCAGCCCATAACTGACCAGGTGATTTGTCAGCATAGTGACCCAGAGGGCAGGAGGAAGGAATGAGGATGACATTAGATAAGACTGAGTCCCCTCACAGCTGTATCCTGAGGTGAACTCAGTGGTGCATTCAATAAACACAGGACAAGGGAGGCCATGGAAATGAGCAACTGAACTTGAGCAATGGGGTATCCCAAAACTAGCAAACTGTGAGGTTTTCCCAGCTGCCTGCTAGAATATGGTTCTGAGCAGAAGAGGCAACTTGAGGAGTGATGCCACCCAGCATGGCCAGCAGTGATGCCACCCAGTAGCCACAGAAGCAGGTAATGACAGTGAAATCAGCAGCCTGATTCCATCCCTGAGTTAACTGTGGGGTGGTAGCAATCAGACACTTTGTGATAAAGGCTGTACAGCACAGAGGGAGACATGATGCCTCCAGCTTACAGACATTATTTAAGAAGCCCTCATGACTATTCTACCTGGCCAGCAGGGAAATGAAGAAGCTTCTGCAGAGACACCTACTCAAAAGCCACTTCATTTCAGCCCCTTCAGCACTTCGTCCTGCAAGGACTTTAAAATCCTGGTCCTGTTTCCTGCCCAGAGGACTTGCCCCTGTAAGTGAGTCATGTCCCTGCAGCAGGACATGAGCTGCAGCCAGCGCAGGTAAAAACAGCTCTGTGGAGGCTTCTAGGCTGACAAGAGAAGAAACAAATCTGTCATTGCCATCAGCCTTACAGCAGTGGGGACAAAAAGGCACTCCGTTGTCTTGGTCACTTTTTAATGTCTTGCTGCCTCTGACTTTAGTAACAAGAAGTTGGTTTGTTTCTTTGTGTCCCCAAGAGCTGAGTTTCATGTAGCTTCCTGTCTGAAGTACAGGAGGTACATGTAGATATATGCAGGTACTGAGAGGCTGAAGATGGCGCCGAGTGGTCACCTCCTTGGCACCTCACTTCAGCTCATAGAGACGCTCCAGGGTGGCTCCACAGCTGGGGGCTCCTCTGGTGTATTGCTTGTGGTCCTCATGAGTCAGTCATCATAGAGAAGATTATGCTGAGGACATCCAGCCCTTTGCTTTAAGTCCTTACATGTAAGTGGTCAAGCTGATGACCCTTCTGCTGCATCCAACACCAGTGATAGATGGCGTCCCAGGGTGCCACATCCAGGAGATCAGTGGGGCTGAAAGAAGCCATTGTGAGGTTTGTGGGGGTGAGCAGCCCCAGCACACTGCCTGAGTCCCTCTCCTCCTGTGGGATGCAGGACAGCTCTTCCTGCCTGAGCTGTGGGTCACAGAACAGCTCATCTCAGACAGAAACCCAGTTCCCACTCTGTTCAGACAAATCACAGACAGGTACCAAAGCAGGGAGATACATTCTGCCATACAGAATCCAAATTTGCAGCTGAACAAAAATACTGCATAAATGTATTTCTGATTTTGAACACATCAACTGTTCTCGTAGTCTGTGACCTGTTTCTTCCTTTTCACAATCAAAGGTTCCTGTGTGGGACAACAGTTCTCAAGCAGTTGTAGTCCAGGCACTGGAACCAGTTTCCCAGATTATATTTTTTTTCTAATAACTAATTAAATAAGGATTATGAACACCATCATGAGACAAATCAATTACGACGGTGAGACTTTCCTCGGTAGACAGCATTGTGTTATTAAGCCAGCAACTGGAGCAGAAACTACTTCTAGACAGATGTAAAAGAAAGGAAAAAAGGAGTTGACGAGTCATTAGTCTGAATTACTGGAGAATGGGCAGCAAGCTGACAGGTAGCTTCCAGCAAATTTCCATGTAAAGGTTTAGCAGCACCTCCCCAACCAAAGCTTTGGGATAAGTTTCATTCCTGATCACCAAGAAACACACGGACATTATTAGCCTGGGGGGACACTGACATTTAGAAATCTGATGAGGCAACTGTGATAGGGAAAAAGAACAAAAAAAAAAACCAGCGTGCTTCTGGCACCACAGGAGATGGGCAGGAAGGGGAGGGACACACGTCCTGCTCATTGAGATATCTTATTTCACATTTCTTGGCCCATATTATTTAAATGGCACGTCAGCCTAAATCAGAAAGAGAGACAGTTTATTTTTCGATTTGCGATTTGGCTCCATGTTGCCTGTAATAGCTGTACACAAATCCTTCATTTACTGGGCTGCCCAGTAACTAAACAGGCTATTTTGGGTGAAATTCTTCCTGTCTTCCTGCGGACGCGGCCTCTGTTGGCTGCCCCCACTGCCTCCTCACATTCCAGCCACAGATCTGTTTATACCATTGCATTTCTCAGCCTGTGTACCAATAACTCCGGCTGGAGCCCTGACGCTCGCTGTTCATCTCTCTCCCTTCTGCTAAAACACTGCGCTGTGAGTGGCCCTTCTGCAGAGGCTAATGAGGGCTCTGCAGGCCGAGCAGTATTTTCGGGAAGGCATCAACTCACAGGTACCCTGGTGCCTGATTTATTCCATCAATACCTACAGCTGCGTGTTTTGGTTGTTTTTTTTTGGGGGGGAATACTCTACAACCCCCTTGTCTCAGTAAAACTGACGAATTCTATCAAAACCCTCCTCCCACTCAGACTTCAATCCTTGTCTAAGGCAGATGGCCCCATAAATAATACATCCGAGGCAACCCCATCATCCATCCCCGGGACGCACTTGAGTTCCTGTCTCTCATAATATCATCACTAGATTAGCTCTGGGAATTCTTTTAATTTAATCCTTTTAACAGGTCATGTGCAGAAGGGGAAGTGACGGGGAAAATAGACATGTTCAGCTGGGCTCGGCCTTTCCTCACTGGGCGCTGCCAAGCCTTCTCAGAGCCACATCTTCACGGAGAAATGTCATGGATACCCAGCCCTGGGGAGCCTGGGGCCAGGGCATGGAGTGCTACGATGGAAAAATTTTCCATAAGTGTATTTCATGGCTTTGTAACAATTTGGTGGTTTGGTTCTGCTGGGGTGGGGCTTTGTTTTTTATCTTTGAAGTATAGAAGTACTTCTCACGAAAGGCCCAATCCAAATGGTACAATGCAAGTTTCAAATACAATGATCATGGAGTGTCTGCTGCCGTTGGAAACACCATGTTTGTTTTAGGATGGAACACAGAAATCCGTAAATTCCATTTTCTGTGTCTTTAGTGCTCCCTGGTGTCCCACATCACTGCTATCTGGCAGGTGCTCAGTGATGTCTGCAGGTTTTATTCCCACCCCACCCAGTATTACTCCAGGGATTGTTCTAGAAATACCAAATGTGGGTAATGAAGTGGGTCTTTCTCACAGTACCCAGCAGTGGCATTGGTCTCAGAGCTTCCTTTCCTACTCCTCTCCCTGCCCTGCTATCTGGAGCTCCACATAAATGGGCAAAATGGGTACATGGTCCTTTGCAAACTGAATTTCACTGCCCAAAGCTCTGTTGCACTGGGAAAGGTGCTGACAGCACTGCTCCTACTGCGAAGCTGGACCTCTTCAAGGCCTTGGCATACAGAGCTGCATCCTGATTTTATGCTCACAATGCAGGCAGCAGCAAGCTGCGATTTAGAACAGGAAAACAGCGTGCAAGGAGTGAAGGCTGGGTGAATGGATCTGTTCTGAAGGATCATGAATGCGTCTGTACTCAATGATTTTCAGGTCAAGAAAGCTGCACTGCAGACCTGCACCTCATATAGCACTCTGGGCAAGGTTCTGGGTTAAAGACCATCAGAAAGGCCAACAAGCATTTTCTGCTCCAGGCCATTTCCCCTAAGGAAAGTGATGAGCACAGAGACAGAGCACTGGAACAGGCTGTCAAGAGTTGTTATGGGGTTTCCTTCTCTGGAGATATTCAAGACCCACCTGGACACTTTCCTGAGCAACCTACTGTAGAGAACCTTCTTTAGCAGGGAGCCGGACTCAATTATCTCAAATTATCTCCCTTCCAACCCCTGTGATTCTGTGATGAAGAAAGCAGACTGACATTGTTTTTTGTGGGATGCACATCATGGCATGGGCAAAGCAAAGAGACATTGTCCAGAGGGTTGTAAACTTCTCCGTTTCTTTAAAAAATGAGACTGGAAAAGATGGACCGGGATCCTTATCTGGAAAGGTCTGCGGGGTACAAATATTTTAAAATAGTACTGATACAACAGAATGACTTTTAAATCATAACAAATCATATTTTGCATTTCTGTAATGCCTTTCATCCTATTTTCTCTTTACAAACAGAAACGCATGAAGTTTAACAACACATCTGGCCAAGCACTGTGCCATGTGAGAACCCTCCTGTCCCAGCTCAGTGGATGAGCGAGCCCACGGGGACTGCAGGGACTCACTGCTCTGCTTCAGATGGATCTCTGTTGCAGAACGTGGACCACAGATCTCCTGGTGCTTGTAAAGGGGCCTGGATCACAGATCTGCTATGATCAAAGATAAAATATTGAGGGGGTAGAAAGACTGCAGGGGACAAAATAAGCACCACTTTCCCAGCTTTTTAAGCTCTTCAGCATCTACCCAAAGCATTTTCAATGCTAAGATGTCCTCTCATTTGGATTTCTGATTCATGCATAGGGGCTTGGTATTGTACTAGAAACTGATTATCAGGAGACACATTTACTGTGTGGCGAATCAGAATTTGTTATTATCACCACCCCATTAATTTCCACACACATCTGCTGGAGTACTTGTTTCTGCCTGTGTCTCGCATTTATCTTCATCTAATCCACTTTTTACTGCCCTTGTCCTAGTGCCAGCAACTATCATCAGGCACTGTAAACACTCGTTAGTTAACTATTTGTGATCGCCAGCTCTTCAAACCCCACTTTGTTGGGGTTTAAGGGCTGTAGGATTTTCTGTGATGCTGCAATTATTTGGCTGCATTAGGAAAACAATTCAGAGGCAGGTAGCGTGAGCCAGCTTCTCAGCTGCAGGAAGGATGGGGAGGTTTGGGCTTGCCAAGGATGGCCCTGGGAACCAAGAAACCCCGGTCTTTGGGTACGGATGGGGTTGGGATGCACTTAACATTCTGCCAGCTCCTTCCGAAAAGCTCAGCTCCAGCCCCACATTTGATGAGCCAGTACTGGTCGATGGGCTGAAGCTTGGGCCAGGTGATGAAATAGCCCAGGTGGCTGATTCCGGCTGCGGGTGGGATGCAGGTTTTTCCCACAAGGGACGTGTCCTTAGCAGGGATGGAATGCTCCCGAGGAGATGGCGCATCCTGATCCCAGACATGCCAGCTTCCTGTCAGCCTGCGAGGCTCCTGCAGTTAAATTTTTTTCTGCTGAATCAAAAAGAGTTCCTCCCATGTTACTTGACAGCCTCTTTTCCTCTGTCAGATGTAATTAGCTTACCCTAATTAAAGGGCTGCAGCCAGGCTCAGCAGGAAGCCTGAAGATCTCACTTCTTAACCAACAGCTTTTTATTTCTGTTCAGCTTTCAAGCAGCTGGAGGCCCTGAAGCCTGACCTGACCTTCCAGGGCACCGAGCTGCCTCTGCCACCTCCTGTTTCAAGCCGTGAATGAAGCCAGGGCTCCATGGGATGGGCAGCAATAGGCATGTGGGGGGAACTGTTTGCAGCTGGGTAGTGTTCAGTGCTGCAGGCACCTGCAGGAGCCACCAAAAGGCTTCTCCTGGTTTAATTCCATGAGTAGTGATGGGTGACCTGAAATGCCGCGGATGCAACAAATGCCATCTCCCAGCACAACTGTTGCTCTGATGTGCCGCGATCCTTCCTGTTTGCATTCATTGTGCCCAGCTGCCATTACAATTTTTTCTTTCTGCCTTCAACTGTAATATAGACCGTGATGTATATCTTATATATATATAAGATATATCCTTCCAGAGCCTTTTGGGCAACTGCATTCAGCCTAGAGGCAGGGAAGCCCATGGTGCTGATGGACTTAGCATCAAGTGAGCATCTCTGCGGAGAGAGCAAAGAGGGGAAAATGTGCATGTCCATCACTACAGCCATCCACAGCAGTGTAAGGTAAACACAAATCAGTGCCAGGATCTCCTCTGTCACAGCACCCCCTCAACATCTGATTTCCTACAGCCTATTTTACCCTTTGGTGTCTTTATGCAAATTATGTAGTATTGATTTCAGAAAAGCAATGTTTTGGAAGGGGCATGTGTAATTCTGAATGTGCAGAGGCACCTCGCGTAACTGATTGGCGCTGCCTCCCTCCCCCCCCCATTCCCTCACAGGAATGCCAACATGCCCTTGACTTTACCAGTGGTAAATTACATTTGTGTCAGGATTGAATTCATCTGACTTCAACTCCTACCCACCGGCTTCTGTTACGCCCTTGTCTGCAACTTTATATAGACTTATACTTTATAAAGAATACATGAAAGCACATATATGGATATGCCTCATATGTATGTTTAGGAACATCACCTCTCAGCTTCCTTCTTGGTTGAAAAACCAGTTGGAAGGGCTCAGCCCCCAGCCAAGGCTCACTGACTGTCCTCCTGCAGACCATCCTTAATGCTTGCTCTCCCTCCCCAGTCTGCTTGTTTCTCTCCAGAAGTGGCCTTGTTGATGCTGAATAGAAGCAGGATGGCACGTTGCTCCTGTGTGAAGCACCTCTTCTATGCAGCTGGGGCTTTCCGCAGCCTTCCCTTGGGAAGTCATGTCGAGAAGGTTATTCATGACAGCTCTGACAGCCTTTCTCCTGCCTTGTAGGTACTCCTTATATTTTCCAAGCCACAGTCTGCCTCTATTTTGGAAACATTTAAACCTGTTTTGAATGGTTATTATTTAATCAGACATTATTCTTTCTCAGTAGTCTATCATTATCATCACAGTTTTGTCCACTGACTTTCCCACAGCACATTTAATTTTGCAGCATGGTTGAACGTAACATCCTATGATTTAAATATTAGATGAAAATTTGCTGAGTAAACTTCCTGATTTTTATTTCACAGGCCTTCTTGGCAAGAGTTAAATAGGAGTATTCTCTTCCTCAAATCCTTTTCTGGTGATGGCTTAGACTGGTATTGGCTGTCATTATGATGCTCCAGGCTCTTGTACTGTAGATGGCTGTTGATATCCCCAACAAAGGCAAATCCCAGCAGCTTGTTTAGAAGGAATTCAGCTTCTAAAGTTAAAGTTTAATTACCAAAATATTTTAACATTTACTGAGTTAATTAGGATCAGCAAAATCTCATTCAGATGTAGTGGTTTCCTTATTTCCATTTAGATTTAGATCTATTTTGGCTTCAGTGGATTCCACTATGAAACCAACCCTTCCCTTCCCTTCCCTTCCCTTCCCTTCCCTTCCCTTCCCTTCCCTTCTTCTTTCTCTCACTTGCTTTATTTTTTTTCCCTTTTCAATTTTTGTCAGTGTTGATTACACAGGGGTACTCTGCTTCACTCTAAATGCATAGTCTTATTTGAAACTCACTGAAGCTGATGAAAGCCCTTTCACTGGTCTCAGAAGGCATTACTTGAGGCTCATATTCTATGCATTACCTCACTGTAAGCATCTGAGCTATGTAAAGAATATAATCTCTTTCTATCATGTCTTCTTTTTGTTCCTATTTTTTAAACATGCCATACAAGCTGTTAATGGAACAAATGACACGGAAACATAATCTGTACTCTTGCAGGTTTTGTGACTGTGCTTGCTGCTTATTTCTTATCACCAAAGTGATAAAGCCCTGTTGGTGATACCATAATTGAGTTTAGTGGAAGTGATTTATCAGATTGCTAACAAAGAATGAAAACATCAGGGAGGGGGA